>JAENPR010002049.1:0-84106 GCA_018135685.1 Themeda triandra | reverse complement strand
GATGGTCTTGTGCCCCGGAAGGTGCATAGCCGAGGGGAAAGGTTTGCACTGTCAGGAGAAAAGTGAGCTGGGCTAGTGATTATTTAAATTGTAACTACGGTCTATCTTTTCTATTGACGCTACAAATTATAGGCACAAATTTAAACTTGAAATATCAATATTACAGTGGTAATAACTAAAATGCTATGCAAATTAATGATAAGCACTCTTTCAAAAAAAAATTAATGATAAGCGAGTGGCGAACTATAGCAAAATTGCTTATTTGTGTGGATAAATTTTAAATGCTAAAATTACGTACAGGTGTTAAGTTTGTTTCCTTGGAGGTACTTTGTGTGATTATACTTTTAATGGAAAGTTCATCCATACATGTCAGCAATTTATAGCTTGTCTCATGCTGTTGTTGTTGACGGTAGTTATACCCTGTTTTTACCCCACCAAAACCGTCAACAAAGCATTCTTTTCTGGAAGGAAACCATCAAACTAAGTAGTGACATAGGTACAATTGACTTGGTTCCACATGTACATGTCATTATTTGGGTGCAGGTACAAACAGACACTTTTCAGGGTCCAGAAGCATAAAAGAGAAGAAGTATCAACAAGCGTGAAATAATCAATCAACCGGCTGATAGCTCCAACCTCAATCTCATGGCTTCAAGAGGAAGTGTGCAAAAGATGGACCTCTGGTTCCACAAGTGAGGCATCGGCCGATTCCCTTATTTGACCATTTGAATTAACCGACACTTGAGGCACACTCTATGACACGTGGGGACACCAACCGGAGACAGCAGGTGGGCCAAACACTCCATAGGGGGATCGACCGATCCCCCTTGGTGGGTTCCACCCTGCTGCTTGGTCCCACTGACATCAAGGCACCTTCTAGAAGCCGAAACAGGTCCCATGGGCCCACCCCACCTGTCATTGAGGGGGTCGGCCGACACCCTCGGTGCACCCAATTGAGGTCGGTTGCCTCCCAACCGACTCCAGAGGTGATCCACGTGATGTTTCATCCTCACCATCCACTCAAAGGCGGTTCCCAAGGTCGGTTCATCCAATGGTTGAGGATGGGAGGCTCACGGATCGATGACATGGCGGTGGAGTAGCCCCTACTCCACCTACTTAGAGTAGCCCCTACTCCACCTCTCTACTATAAATAACCCCCATAGGTCTTCACTTTAGAGCATGAAACTTAGGTGAGAGCCACTCTCTAGTATCTTTAGCTATGTTAGTAGAGAGAGTGAGGAGTTCCAAGGAGGAGTCCCGGCCTGTCGGGAGTCTTCTTCACGGAGCACCTCAGCGGATGCGAGCTTCTTGTAAGTCTTACATCTGAGTCTTTCTAGTATTTATATTCTGGCTTAGTACTTTAAGTATATTGTTTTCTTTACTTGGTGCATCGCTTTACTAGTTAGAGTGCCCTAGTCTTTCGCAAGAGGATTAGAGTGGTAGGATTAGTGTAGACGTGGTGTCTAGACTAAGTCTTACCGGTGCTGACTTCTTGTCGCACTATCGAGATGCCCGGCGTAGAGTGACAGACTGTTCTGGGACATAAGGAGTTCCTCGGTATGTGTTGTAGGCAAGTTGATAAATAATAGTTGGTTTGAACTGGTAGTCGCCTAAGTAGGGGTTCTATCTCCTCCTTTTTCGCCTATCGGCCCCAATAAGGAAAATCTCCAGTATACTTAGAATATCATAGCCAGACTATTTCTACTAGATATACCTCTCTACCCTACTATCCTAGACCCTTCGTTTCATCATTGGACGACCTTTATCCTAGTTAGTTCACTTCACGTTCCCTGTGGAAAATACGATACCTGAAATACTCCCGGTGAAGGCTACATTGACTATCGTACGCTTGTGGTATATCCGTTTGCCACTTCGGTGTCAACTGTTGTGCATACGGTTTAAATAATGTGAAGGAGAGTGACAAACATGAGAGAAAGATACTGTTGTTTTACAAACCAACATAAAGGACAACCCATTGCATGAGTTGCCTATTAAGTCGTCTTCATATTACATGTTGTATGATGACTCAAATCCTACTTGGATTAGGATGCAAGAGAGGTGTGGTATTAAAAATTTTATTATGAATTGACTCTCTTACTTGCATGTATGAGAGCGTTGGAAGAGACTGGTGTGGTCTTAACCAAAGCTTGTAAGGAGCAATTAGGAGTGCTCAAGCGGATTAGGCTAGTCATTTCTATTGCACTAATTCTTTTTAGGGCAAGAATCATTGAGTCATAGTGTCAAGTAGAGTTGTGAGAGGGTAACAATCACTTGTACTCTTTTAGAGTTGTGCTTATAGAATGAGGTCGGCTTCGCCAAAATCCTTATCTCTTGTCGTGGTTGCTTCAATGTTAGCATTTAGCTAGGTTTTCTACTTGATTTGTCTACATCGTTTTTAATATGGTGCATATATGTGTTATACTCACAATATCCTTTCAAAGATCCAAGGACTACTGTGCATAAACAGCAGATTCTAACGTTTCTGTGATACTAAACTAAAGCACCTATAACACCAATATACTTAATTACCCTAAGGAAGCCAAGAATAACCTAACAGGCGCTTTGGAACAATAATTTGCCAGAAGCCAGCCTCGTGGTATTGTGCTAGTTATTTTTTCTCAAAGATGTAACCTTTCATGTTGATTGGTATCTCAAGAAATTTTGAGCTGCCAGTTTGCATCCCGCCAAAAAAAATAATGAAAAGGAAATACTATTTACGGATATTTCCTAGACATTATCCGTCTGTTTTCACTAAAGAAACATATAATTCATTAAAAGCGTATCAGGTGACTTTTATTAAGGAAAAAAAGAACTAAATTAAAGCACATGTCATGACTGTTAAATGTCTATCAATAGGCCCTTTCTATGTATAGCCATGTGGCTTCCTATATATTGACCACTCCACCTCTGGAGTTTGTATGCGCTCAGATCCCCAAGGTATTGTAACAATGACTATCCAAAAAATAGCATATTCCTAGAATTTTATGACACTCGCTTATCACTCTGATAATGCAATAGAGTTTAGAAAGGGCCGCGTACTCAACATGGATATAGAAGGTATCATACCTGGTGATCTACTGGTAAATCTTTACCATTTTGATCATAGCAACTTTCTTCTGCTGCATTAAGAATTTTAATTATATTTGATACATCTGGCCTTTTTTCCTTGCCAGGGTGCACACATCCCAAAGCTATGTCGATGCATTGTTTTATTAGCTGGGTATGTAGTTCTGGTGATGTATACTTCGATGATCCTTCGAATATTCTCTTCCTCCGATTACTGAGCACCTACACACAATTGGATATATAATAAGTGAGCTAGAGCGACGATGGTGTACAGATGCACAAGATCCATTAGTTTATCTTATTACTTTCTCTTTGAAATGCTGGAAAACTTCCGTGGCCTGGCCATAGTACGGATAGTCGTCCTTGCAGCCTTTGAGTATTTGTATAATTATGACACCCAAACTGAATATGTCCGCTTTCTTCGAGATTATGCCCCTGTGTATGTATTCTGGTGCCATGTATCCCCTACAGCAGACATCAAGAGTTTGAGATGGTGCAAGCATATAATAGAGACCATTAATATATTGCTAAGAAAGCAATTGGTATTGTTATGGGGTGTAGCTTACGGTGTTCCGGGGCGATTTGAAGGGCCAGCGACAGTGTAGGATTTTTGTTCACCCAACAACTTCGACAAACCAAAATCCGCAATTTTTGGAGTCATAGTATCATCCATTAATATATTTTCAGGTTTAAGGTCCAGATGAATAATGTTACACTCAAGAAGGAAATTCAAACCGTGGCATATTCCCTTAATTATCTTGTATCTTGTGTTCCACAAGATTCATCTGTAGAAATACTTTAGGTTTGACCAAATTTATAAAGAATCATATTTATGTAGTACTTACTGTAAATATTGTGGTAATATTGTAGAGATACACCTCGCGCCAATATGGGAGGGTGACCCCTCATATATATAGCCAATATATGGTTGGGTATACAAGGAATACAATTAAGTATACATGCAGGTGATAATTATAGCTAATCACACACAGACCTTCCATGCAGGTGCTAATTATAGGTAATCACACGACCTGCCTAATATATCTAATCCCTTGGCCGCCTGCCATGCGCCCGCGCCGTCGGGGGGCGCCCCCGAGCTCGCGCCCCCTCCTTCGCCGGAGGCAGTGGCCTGCTGCGCGTTTGCCGCGTCGGCGCGCTCCACACGGCCGCAGCCTCAACGCGTCGTCGTCATCGACCCCGCGGCTTCATCGCTTGCCGCGCCGCTGCTCGCGGGGAGGCTTGTCGCCGTCACCGGACACGCGGCCGCCCAACCTGGGTCGGCCCCGGCGGACTTGACATCGACGAGTCGGCCGCCGCTGTCCTCGGGGCCCGATGTATTCCTAGTGCGCCCATCCGCACCCTGCTCATCGCCCTCCTCGTCCCCTGGAGATGGCTTGATGGGCGCCGCCATCGCCCTCGGGGCCGCCACGGCTGGGCCTCCTCTGGGCCCTGCCGACTTGGCCACCGCTGCAGCCCGGTCGATGGTGGAGCTTGTCACCGTCGATGATGCCTCTGACGACGACGAAGGTCCCGGCTCGACCACCCCCCACACCTCCGCTTGCAGGCCCAAGCACAGGCGTTGGTGCGGGACTACCTCGGACGAGGAGGAGGAGGAGGAGGAGGAGCGCTTCCTCCAGGCCATGTGTCGCACGGCCTCGCCTACGGCCTCGGCTAGTGCGGCGTGCTCCACCGCCGGCGCTGCTGTCCCTCCGGGGAGCGTGCGTTGGTGGTCGGGCGCCCCCCAACGGTCGCAAGCGCCAGCTGCGTCGGCGGCGCGGGATGCGGACCATGGCGGGCCCATGTGAGCTTCAGCAGCGAGAACACCCTAGTCGTCGGCCCGACAATCGCTGGCCCGACGGTCGTCGGCCTCTACCGCGGCACGCCACACGTGTACCTGCACAGCGTCGCCTCGGTCCCTCGCCTGAGGAGAGGGTCCCGGCGCGGCGACGCCTAGGCCCGACACCACTGCAGGCCCATGCCACGAGGGGGCATCCTCGGCAACACGTTCCTCGCGCCGCCACACCTACCGATGGTGACGGCTTCACTCTTGTCGTCAGCCGTCGACGTAGGCGACATCGGGCCCGCGCCACCCTCATCTTCGGCGACCAGTGCCGGCCTCACTCGTCGGCCTCTGCTTCAACTGCCTGGAGGGGGGCATGTCGCCGCCCAGTGCACCTCCCCGTCCCGATGTTTCCTCTGCCTCAACACGGGGCACCGAGCGAGGGACTGCGGGCGTCGCCATCGCCGCCCGCCCCGACGCCCTTCTGCGGTACGCGTGCAAGAACCTCCTCGCCCGCGGCCACTCTCGTCATCGGACAGATCCTCTGTCCGATCCCTTCAACCGTTGCGGATGGAGACCAACGCCCCCCTCGCCCGCGGCTGGCACGGCCTGGGCCACTCTAGGGGCTGTGGAGGTCACCCGTCGTCGACGCCGCCGATGTCGGGGCAACCGGTCAAGGGAGGCCAGGGCCGTCCGGCGTCGGCATCGGCGCCGGCGGCATCGGTGCAAGGGAGCTAGAGAGGTCAACACCGGTGAGGCCGATGCCTTCGTCGACAACGCCGATGCTGGTGACTTTGTCCCGCTGCCGGTTGAGCTGCACGAGGGGCGGTTGAGCTGCGCTCGGGACGACCCGATGCATGATGAGCTCGCCACCCACCTCGTCATGCAGGCTTCTTTGTTGGTTGTCTCTCCGCAGGCCCAGCTGGCGCGGTCGGAGCCTCTGTCCCCTCCCTATTCGCAGTCCCAGGCAGCACCGCCGGACCCTCTGTCGCCGCCACGGTTGATCCGGCTAAGCTTCGCTGCTGACGAAGAGCCGGAGGAGGTTTGCGTGGACTCCACGACCCTGGCCTCCCCACTCAGTTGTGCTAACTCTGGGGCGGCAGGGGTGGATGTTGTGGAGGCCACGGTGGTGGCCAGGGCCTCTGACGACTCCGGGCCACGACTGCCATCTTGCCCTGCTGCTGCTGCTGCTGCTGCTGTTCATCCGATTACTGCCCCTATACCTGCTCCTGCCGAGCCTGCAGGGCCAGCGACGCTGCACTGCACGCCTTCCTCGACTCTCTGCGTCTACCTCTGCAGGAGCCTCTCATCCCCACCACGCCGCGTGCGCATGTGACAAGAGCGGAGCGAGATGATGACCGGTTGCCACGGCGGAGCGCCCGCCTTGCAGCAAAATCGGCATGGCGGATCCCACGGCCCGGAGCTGCGGGCAAGACAGGTATTGCTAAGCAAGCCGACTAGGCGGCCCTCCACCGACATGCCGGACCCTACCGTCCACGATGCGTTCCACCGAGCTCGCGCCGCAACGAGCCCGTCTCGTCGGGAGCGGGCCTTCTAGGTTTTGTTTCCACAGCGTAGTAGCCATCGGCGCGCCTCGCAGCGCCGCTGGACTTCGTACCGACGCCGGACTAGCTTGGTCGTCTCAGCATCTCGTCGCGCAATCGGTTCGGATTCGCACAACCCCGAAGCACCGCCGTAGAGCCGGCGCCTTGTGTTAGTGTGTCGTCCGTCGGTCTGGGGCATCTCGCCTATAGAACGGTCGGAATGTAAAAACAATCTATTTTCCCTTAATGAGTAACGTGCCAAGGCACGACTTCGAAAAAAAAGTGGTGGTTAATAAGCACTCAAGCACCCTCCGCTAGTTCGACTTCTATTATTACTAGTATAGTGCCCGTGCTAATGCTACGGATTTATTTTCGGGATGCATATGAAAAGTGATCTTGTGTTTATTCAGATAGAATGTAACAAAACAAATATCAATAAGTCACAATAAGCACTGATAACTTATTGAGTTCTCATCAGGACATTTGGAAGAGCAATGCCATTTGACGGGTGAGTCCATTTTGTCATAGATGCACTCAATAATACACTAATACACTTTGTAAGAACGCTACAATTTGAAGGATCTCACTTGCCCTTTAGTGAAAAGGATGACCAATAACAGTGAGCAACCAAGATGTCAGTTTTTTAACTTCACCCTAAATCCTTCATAGTGACACAACTTCTACAAAGAACCCGAGCAAAATGAACAGGAAACGATCCCTTGGTAACCCTGAAGACTTGAGTGAGGTTTGCCACAAGTTTGAATAGATGCAGATTGCACACTGGCATAACTGCTAGCAGCTGGGCACACTGTTAGTCAAAACAAGAGTAGCAGCACTGCCATTCATTCCTAGCAAGATCTATATGCACATATTCAAGAATAACTCGAAGAATCACAAGCATCATTCAAGCTCTCCCCATCATATCAGCAACGTTGGACAACAGGTTCAGGTAGAAGATGCAATCAGATTTTGGACATTCATACTTCAGAAAAATACTGAACTTAAGGAGCAGAACACAAGTCTCATGATGTACTATGCCTACTCCCAGGCTTGGACAGTCGACTGGGCTGCTTGGTCCTAACCAGTAGGAGCAATCAGTGGAGGTATGGTGCTGTCCAAAGGTACAGGGGCTCCAGCTTGATCCCACCGTCACTGGTAGTAACCTGAGCTGCAACAGAAAATAGGAATTGTCATGTCAAGAGAACAGTAACTTGGTACAGAATAAATAGTTGACACAAGATTAGGACCTTATTTTCCCTATTATTAGAACAACAAATTTTAGAAAACTAAGTGACAGTAGTGAAAGACAAACTTATGTTTTTCCGACTCGGTACATGAATATTCTGCAGTTGGAATTATTCTGCAGTTGGAAACAGAAACTGCAATAACCAAGCAAAGCCAGATCAGCTGAAGCATCAAGATGAGAAAATGAAACTAACTATGTCTCCATACAAAAGAAAAAATGTGAAACACTGCTATTACCTCTGTCAGGTATGTAATCGAACACCTGTTGAGAAGGAATCTAAACCTGCCAAACAAGAACAAAATTAGATTGACTATGCCAGATTGCTAATCCATCATCAACAATCGGAAACATATGTAGTCTACAAGTGGAAAGGAGTAAATATCTTTCTACCTTGTTCTTTACCAACAGGAGAATGTACAAACAGGTACTCCATCTCAAATAAATTAGCAACACATACACAGCTGTAAACCAAGAAGAATAATATAATTCTTATTGCAGTGGTCCTGTCATTATGGCTATGCCTTTTACCCTGCGACAAGAAATCCAAACTTTTTTTTTCACTGCATCTAGGAGGGAACAAAAGTCAATTAGGATATACATCACAACTTGATTTGACTTCAATGGTAAAGGTGCACTCTAGTAGCAGGTAACAGTAGCAGATTCTTGGCATCCATGGAGACAACCAAAGTGGCAGGAGGCTGAATGCAGCACCAAGTTTTTTCATGTAAAATAAAAACTACAAGGTTGCAATTCATCAATTAGGACAACTTTCCTGACATTTAGAGTAAAATAACAGAGAATCACGTCACAGACATAGAAATGCACATTTTTTATAGTCTTAGCTTATAGCCCGAACTAAGAAGCTAAGACTTACTCAACTTTGTAGATAGTATAATGCCCGTGCTAACGCTACGGATTCATTTTAGGGATCCACATAAAGACAACAAAATGTCCAAACTGCGATATCAGATCTTAAAATAATAAAGATTTAAAAAGACCATATCATATTCCTTGTTAAAGAGAAAATCGATACAAACATGGATGTGACAAAACTCAGATGGTTCAATTATACAATTTTCACCATAGTTAGGAATGGACTATAAACCTGAAATAGAAGCCTTTAATCAGGATCCTCGATGTCTATTTTTTTTTTTGACTTGTTTGCAACAGATTCCTTAGGGTTAACCACAAAGATAATAGGCAAAAAGATTAGAACCCAGTCATATTATATCATTATATCATACAGACCTCTATCCATATGTCCTCTTGCTAGGTAAATTCATTAGATATAGGACATATATCTATGGGACAGGTTAATGAGAAATCTAACTATATTAGTCCTCCTAATCTAACTATAGTACCAGTGTACCACTGGTTGTTTAGACTAAAAAACTAACTGCTCCATCTAATCTAATAAATTGATCAGACATCCATTTGGATAAAACTGCACAGATGAAGCAGGAGCAGACCTATTTTATTCCTCCTAGAACACTTTTATCCATGAATCAGTAGGTACCTTCTTTCTTCCTCAGTTTGAATGACAAAAGTAATACATTTAGAACCTTGCACTTGACTCCAGTACTTATCATCAAGTACCCACACGCTTTTAATTGTTTAGAAACAATCTCATTGAGGATCCAAAAATCTCCAGCTAGTGTTCAAAGGAAACTGACCAGGAATCTTGTCTAACATCCATTGCAACAAACCAGCCTGAATGATCAAAAGTATAGTATCAATTAGAATATAGTAATTACAGTCCAAAAAGAAAATGCGTAAAGGTCGAAGTCCACAGCTCCACATTGACAGTTAAGAAAATATTGTGTTTTTTTGACAAATGAAAAGGAGCGTTTACGTGTACCTATCAACAAAAATAACAGGTTCACACATAATCAAGGAGCAGAACATGTAAACTTTGTTTCTTAAAATTATGTATAACCTTATGTTTCTATCACATAAATCAAGAGTTACCTTTTAGGCTTTTACTCTAAATCAATATTGTCACTAAAAAATATTACTGGACAAAGACAAATACCAATGCAATGAAAACTAAAAAGGAGGTGTTCTTTAACTTCCCATACTACAATGGATTTGGTCAACAGCTATCAGTATGTCTTCGCAAAGCATATAGTCTTGACAGTTCAACACAAGCTCACATTAGCGGCCATGCCGTGCTGCTTGAAGATGAAGCATAGTAGCAGTAGCAGCCGTCTGGATCTATGGAGGCTGGATCGCTGGATCCGTCACTCTGTCAGTAGCATTAGCGGCCGTTTGAAAACTGTGAACTCTGAAAGTCAACAGGCAACCAGCATGCACCATCACTGACCCAACTATTAATTGGTAAAAAGCAATTGCAAGGTAGGGCTGCTATAAATGTTATAACTCTAGATGCAACATAGGATAGCATGTTTTCCATTTCATATAAATCTGACAAGTACATTGACCGTGTCCCATTCAGTACACTTCAGTTAGTTTTTCCTTGGTGTTTTCAGCTAGTGGTTAGCTTTTACAGTAGGCTTGTACCTCTATTTCGGATGATCTTGCTGATTTTGTTTCCGTGAGGTTTTGAGAAAGGTCATAATCATTTTACAGTAGGGCGGTGAAAGAGACAGTCCTCACTCACCGTTGAGATGTGGGGGCAGTGAATCTGCTTCCGGCGGCAACGATCCGATCCCAAAGTGGCGAACCCGAACCAGCTCCTTGCCCGGGCTCCCGGCGGCCGGTGTCGCGAGGCTTCTGTCCTCGCATGGGGACTGGGGAGGGGAGGACGCAGTAGTCGTTGCAGTTGGGATCCCGGCTCCCGACGCCGGCGGCGGGCGGCGAGAGTCGCGAGGCGAGGTTGCGTGGGAGTATGTGTTAGCATCAGCCCAAAAGCCCAGGAGACACAAGATGGGCCGCGAAGAGGAGAACGAGCCAGGAAGCCCAACAAGAACGTCGCCGGAAGTCAATGGGCCTGATGGCCAAGGAATTGCTTTTTCTCTTTCAGGCCTCGGCCTTGTAATACGCAGTAGTATAAGTTTCAGCCGGCGGAAGAGAGGAGCACGGATTTTGCAAACCAAATTCTAAACCCAAACTTAATCATTCCTCCACGCTTTATCTCATCTTCTACCTCCTGCTATGCTTTTCGTCGATCCTACCCCAATTCGTCCCCTCGATCCCCATTGCTTTGCCTACCCCGAGCTCCCTGCTGCTAACAATTGGTATCGGAGACACCGGTTCTCGGCCTTGTCCTCACAATCCATCGATCGATTGCGCAAACGGCACCGGTTGGCTTGAATTTGGGAGGCGCAGCGTTGCTGTTCTTCTCCGATTCGCCGTGATTCCGAACCACCGCGCGTCGATTTGTGGCGAGAGACGGCTGGATCGGCCGGATCCACTACCCCACGATCACTTCACCCACCGCCAACACCGCGCCGGCGTCATGAATCCGGAGACCAAGCTCATCATCAAGGAGATGAACAAGCGGTTCGACGCACAAGAGCTCAAGCTGGATCAGCGATTCGCCAAACAGGAGACCAAGCTCGGGCGCCAGATCCACGAGTTGGAGGAGGCGCAGGGCTTACGCTTCAAGGAGCTGAAGAAGGCGGCGCGCGACTTCGACGAGTGGAGCAACGGCGTCGACGGCACTGTCGATGATATGCGTCTCGAGTTGAAGAAGCTGAAGATTGCCAGCCAACCCATCACGGCGGGCGTCTACGCGCCATCGCCCACTGCGGTCCCACGCCCAACTGCGAAATTGACTGCAACACCGCCCGAATCTGGGCAACCGCTCGTGAACAAGCCCCGGGAAAGTGGATTTGGGTCGGTTTTCACCCATTCCCATCTCCCGGTCAAGGGTGAGCATCATATCAGCACCACCCTACCTGTTTTTACCGCACCTCTGCATACTGCTAAGCGTCCTGCTGATGAGTCGAGTCCTTCTCATGAGTTTGGTGGTCCCTCACATGGCTTAGTAATTGCATAGATTATTTCAGATTATATCATGTTGACACATCGGAGTGGGTAGTTATCGCTCACATGCACTTCCAATCCGCTGCTAAGCGCTGGTACAATGCTGTAGTCAGTAAGATGTAGGGCATAGGCTGGGATCAATTTGCTGAACTAGTGCTGTCTAGGTTTGGTCAGGATCACCATGAGTTGCTTTTGCGTCAGTTGTTTCAGACTTTTCACACTTCTTCAGTCCAAGATTACATAGACAAGTTTGATGCCATAGTCGATCAGCTAGGAGCATATCATGATACTACTGATCCACTGCTTTTTACCATACGTTTCCTGGATGGATTGAAGGATCACATCCGTATTCCTGTTTCATTGCAACGTCCAAAGGATTGGGATTCTGCTTGTGTGCTCGCTCTGTTACAGGAGGACCTGACGACGCCGTGGGCATCCCCATTCCGTAAATGGGATGTTTCAACCGGCGCCAAGCCATTTGTGCGGCCGGCCCTGCTTCCACCTGCGCCGCCGCGCAATGACAAGATGGGGGCGTTGCCGGAACCCAGGGGTCATGCTGGCCCTGGGCGTTCCTTGTCTGCTGATGAGCGTTGGCAAGCTTTGAGGAATTCTCGCAAGGCCCAAGGTCTCTGCATCAAGTGTGGAGCTAAGTGGTCCAGAGAGCATCGCTGTGGACCTTCAATACAGTTACACGCTCTTGAGGAAGTGTTGTCCATTTTCAACATGGAAGATTCTACTGAAGACATGGATGTTGATCAAGATACTGATTCGGTTCCTATTGCTGAGATTAACAGATTGGAATTATCAGCTGCAGCTCAAACAGATAAATCAATGCCCAAGACTATTCAGTTTCTGGGAGTTTTCAATCAGCAGTCTGCCAGGATTCTCTTGAATTCAGGCAGTACTCATACCTTCATAAGCTCTTCTCTAGTTGCTAATCACCCTGGTCGACAGTCGCTTCCTCTGCCTGTGTCGGTGCAAGTTGCTAATGGTCAGTTGATTCAGTGCACTGAGTTTATTCCTAGTGCTTCTTGGGAGATTCAGGGCATTCCATTTCAATCTGACATGAAGATCCTTCCACTGACAACTTATGATATGATCTTGGGAATGGACTGGTTGTCCACACATAGCCCCATGAAAGTGCATTGGGAGCATCAATGGTTACAGCTCCCTCACCCCCTGGGTTATGTTCAGCTACAAGGCCTCCTTTCATCTCTACTTGAAGGTACTCCACTACAGCTGATTGCTGCTGAAGCCAATTCCTCTGAACCTATAGAAGCTCCTCCTGAAATACAACAGTTGTTGAACAATTTTGCTACCTTGTTTGATCCACCAACTACATTGCCCCCAAGCAGAGGGCGTGAACATGCTATACCTTTGCAACGAGGGGCTAGTCATGTGTTTGCTAGGCCATACAAGGTTGCTCCTGCCATCAAGGATGAAATTGAGAAACAAGTCTCAGAAATGCTGTCTGCTAGTATTATTCAAAAGAGCACCAGCCCCTTCTCTTCTCCAGTCCTCTTGGTGAGAAAGAAGGATCAGTCTTGGAGGTTTTGCATCGATTACCGCCAGCTGAATTCTATCACTCTCAAAAGCAAGTACCCTGTGCCAATTATTGATGAACTGTTGGATGAACTGAGTCAGGCCACCTGGTTTTCTAAACTGGATTTGAGGTCTGGGTTCCATCAGATACTTATGAAGCCTGATGAAGAATTCAAGACAGCATTTCAAACTCATTTTGGCCAGTTTGAGTTTGTGGTTATGCCATTTGATCTCATAGGAGCACTGGTACATTTCAGGCAGCAATGAATGAAACATTAGCGCCATTACTACGCAAATTTGTACTTGGTGTTCTTTGATGACATCTTAATATACAGCGAGATCTTATGAGGAACATGTGGATCACATCAGACAGGTATTTGCCTTGCTGGAAGCACATAACTGGAAATTGAAGCAATCCAAGTGTGAATTCACCAAGCGAAGCATCCCTTACCCGGGCATGTCATTTCTAGCAAGGAGTTTCAACCGACCCATCCAAGATCTCGGCGGTAGCTAAGCCGGCCTACTCCTCAATCTCGCTAAGGAAGTTCATAGTTTCACGGGACTTGCGGTTATTATCGTAAGTTTGTCGAAAATTTTGGCATTATCGCTAAACCATTAACTGAGCTGTTGCATAAGAATACGGTATTCCAGTGGACCAATACCCATGACACCTCATTTCAAGCTCTGAAGGAAGCTCTAATTACTGCCCAGTATTACCCCTTCCTGATTTCAGCAAAACTTTCAGTATTGAGACTGATGCCAGTGGGATTGGAATCGGGGCAGTCCTCCAGCAGCAGGGCCATCCTTTAGCTTACATCAGCAAGGCATTGGGTCCCAAGTCACAAGGTCTCAGTACCTATGAGAAAGAGTACCTTGCTTTACTCATGGCAGTGCAGCAATGGCGCCAGTACTTCCAATTTGCAGAATTTGTGATCTACACAGACCCAAAGAGCCTAGTGCAGCTGACAGACCAGCGACTCCATACCCCATGGCAACAAAAGCTATTTTCCAAGCTTCTCGGCCTCCAATACCGGATTGTCTACAAACCTGGAGCAACTAACAGAGCCGCCAATGCTTTGTCTCGCAACTCATCACCTCAGTCTTCTTGTGCTGCGTTATCTGTTGTCACCCCCAATGGATACAGGAAGTGGTGTCAGGATACAATTCAGACCCTCAATCTCAAGCCATTATCGCCAAGCTGATAATTGACCCAACTGTAGTAGCCAACTTTACACTGAGAGATGGTGTTCTCAGGTATAAAACTCGCATCCGGATTGGTCACAATCCATTGCTACAACAGAAAATTATTGTTGCTTGTCATTCCTCAACTCTGGGTGGTCATTCTGGCATTCCAGCGACATATGCTCGTATGAAACACATGTTCGCATGGAAGGGTATGAAATCTTCGCTCAAGCAATTCATCAGTTCCTGCATCACTTATCAGCAAGCTAAGCCGGACCGTACCCGTTTGCCAGGTCTTTTACAGCCCTTGGTTGTTCCTTCTTCTGCCTGGGATATCGTGTCACTGGACTTTGTGGAGGGATTGCCCCGGTCCAAGAACAAAGACTGCATTCTAGTGGTGGTAGATTCATTCACCAAATATGCACACTTTTTGGCGCTCTCCCACCCATATATAGCAGAATCAGTTGCCCGACTTTTCATGACTGAGATATACAGGCTCCATGGCCTTCCATCAGCGATCGTATCTGACCGCGATAGAGTTTTTACCAGCAGATTCTGGACTGAACTCTTTGACCGAGCCAGTGTCGAATTGAGGATGAGCTCCAGCTACTACCCTCAATCTGATGGGCAAACCGAGCGCCTCAATCAAACTATGGAGACATATTTGCGCTGCTTTGTCAATGCATGTCCATCTAAATGGCTGTCTTGGCTTTCTCAAGCCAAATTCTGGTACAACACTTCGGTGCACTCAGCTATTGGCAGGACCCCATTTGAAGCTCTTTATGGCTACCCCCCTAAACACTTTGGCATCACAATTCTGGATTCAGTGGATACACCAGAGTTGTTTGAATGGCTGCATGACAGGAATGTGATGCATGATCTCATCCAACAGCACCTATCCTGGGCTAAGGAGAGGATGAAGAAGCAGGCTGATAAGCACCGCTCTAAAAGGCAATTCTCAGTGGGAGACAAAGTGTTTGTCAGGCTACAACCCTATGTGCAAACAACACTGGCGCATTGCAGTAACCAGAAACTCTCATTCAAGTACTATGGGCCTTTTGAAATCTTGGCGAAGGTGGGCTCGGTTGCATATACTCTGGACTTACCATCATCTTCTTCTGTACACCCCACATTCCATGTGTCACAGCTGAAGAAAGCAGTACTTCCAGGTAACTCTGTCTCAGCACAGTTTCCTCCTGACATTGAGTTACCCCGAACCCCTGTGGCTGTCCTCCAGCGTCGTCAAGCTCCTGATGCTTCTGGTGATCAAGTACTCATCCAATGGTCGGGTTGGCCGAAATCAATGGCAACCTGGGAGTCCTATGAAGCAGTTCATCAAGCATTTCCCAGATCGCTTGCTTGGGGTCAAGCAAGTTCTCAAGCCCCGGAGAATGTTAGCATCAGCCCAGAAGCCCAGGAGACCCAAGATGGGCCGCGAAGAGGAGAACGAACCAGGAAGCCCAACAAGAACGCCGCCGGAAGTCAATGGGCCTGATGGCCAAGGAATTGCTTTTTCTCTTACAGGCCTCGGCCTTGTAATACGCAGTAGTATAAGTTTCAGCCGGCGGAAGAGAGGAGCACGGATTTTGTAAACCAAATTCTAAACCCAAACTTAATCATTCCTCCTCGCTTTATCTCATCTTCTACCTCCTGCTATGCTTTTCATCTGATCCTACCCCAATTCGTCCCCTCGATCCCCATTGCTACCTACCCCGAGCTCCCTGAGAGTCGCGAGGCGAGGTTGCGTGGGAGTATGGGCCGGTACCTGTTGCTGCGCCGATGATTTACGGGCCGCTCGAACCGAACGAGTTCAAACGTGATCGGATTGCACTGTGAACAGGTACCGGGCTAAAATACACGACGAACCAAACAAGACCTCGATTCAATGTGGCCTGTTAACAGCTGAGGCATATAGGCCCACGCAATGTTGGCTGAATGGATTCCTGAAAGAAAATACGAGTGGCCGACGAGGTGCAAATCTGCTGCTGGATGCAGACGCTGGGAGCAGAGTTTCAGACTTGAGGCTCTGCTCTGTTAAGTGGCCGCTCGATGGAGGCGCTATCCTCCTCCAAGGTGGCATCGGCCGCTGGATGCAGGTGACGGGGCACAGAGGCCGGATGAGACCCCTGCTCCGTCCAGCGGCCACCGATCCCGATTCCGCATCGCCAGGTACAGGGTCGACGATGCATGGAGCTTCACACGAAGCATGGGATAAAACATGCAAGCTGCCATGTTCATGTATCGTTGCGATTCAGTTTCATTTGGCACGCATCAATCAATGACAAAAAAAATATATAAAAAAGGGTGGAGGCAAAGCCTGTTGGGGTTGATCGTTGAAGCCAAGTACCTGCAAGGCTGTTGGGGTTGTCGCTCTCCTGACCACTGGATAACCAGACAGCTAGCTGCTTGAAAACTGAAATCGATCTGCATACAAACAGAAGTATCAATCTGACAAGTTGGTAGTACGTGTAAACAATGGTCACATTATCTCTGAACAGAAAGGAAAAGAAAGAACGATATTCAGCTGCATTTACCTCTGAACAAAATAATTTTCCATCCACAGCATGTATGTTCTGGTGAATGTTTCCTGATCTGCTCTTCAAAATTTGGATCCACAGCGGCAGAGCCTACAGAATTGCAATGCAAAAATGTTGAACTAAGCTTAATTCTTCTTCCAGTTGGTTGAGCTCAGTTGCCGGATGTGCCAATTCCATCTTTTGAGTCATCTTTACCATTGCAATCTGCAGTGGGGAACACAATTGCAGGTATCAATTCTGAAATTCTGAAACCGTGAAGGGAATCGTGAACATTTGAATATGTAGGCAAACAACCACGGAACCTGACCAGCGGCTGCCGCAGTGGCGCGTCCGTGTCCATGTCGCCAGGCGCAGAGGACCCCGCCCGTGTTCCTACCTCCACCTCCAGGCACTACGCCGCGGTGCTACTGTTCACCCATCCACACGGGCGACTCTGGCGCCGCGAGGCCCTCGCCGGCAGGTCCAGTGTGTGTGGCCAGAGCGGAGCCGGAGACGGCGGCCGATGTCGGCGCGCGGCCACAGCCTCCGCCCACATTAGTGGCGGCGACGCGCTGCTTGGCGGATGCCGCCTTGCGCGGGTTTTTTTATTATTTTTTTTTCTGACGAGGAAACCGCCTTGCGTGTTGTTCCTGAAACAAATCAGCACTACTGTCTCCAGTACACAAATCAGCACTGCATATGTATATGGGCACAAATCCCACCTCTCTTCAGTTGATTCAGTCAGCATCGCAGATGCGTGTGGACAGTGGACAAAAATCAGGCCTCTTTTTCCGTTGACAAGTTGTTGAATGCATATAGCATTGTACCGCATGAAAGCTCCGTAGCTGTGCAAGAAACCAAGCAAATTGGCAAAAATCCAAATAAAGAGATTCTGAATTTTTTTTGAGTCAATTATGAAAATGGCCCTCAAAAAACTCGCGTTTAGGAAACAGGCCTTTTTTTTTTTTTGCGAACTTAGGAATTGGGCCTCGAAACCAAACATGGTTTGGAAAATGGCCTTCTGTTACTTCCGTGAAGGTAAACTGTGAACCGGTACACTGTACATCGTGAAAAAAGACGAATTCACAAGTGATCACATGTGGAGATGTCTGGGTTTTGACCATCTGACGTCACAACTTGCTCGAAACTTTTTGAATTTTTTACCACGGCCTCCACATCCAATGACAACACAACTCGTCAAGTTTCGTCAATTTCGGACTTCGTTTGGATTTTATATAATTTTAAAACACCTTCCGTACACGTAACTCCCCATGTTACGAGGCCAACATGGTCGTAATTTCATGCGAGGTCCTGGATACGGCATGAACATACTCCGAGCATCATGAATACCATGTTTTGAATCAAAAGTTCCATTATTTCATGTACTGCAGTTCAAATTTGGAGTCGTCGAAAAAATGCAAAGAAACATAAATAATAAACGAAATATAGCTAAAAAACTCAAAATTGTCCCAACTTTTGGAGGTGGGTTGTATTAGGTGTAGGAAGGCACCAGAAAAAATGGGAAGAAAAAACAAAAAAAGTTCTCATTGCCGACGGCCTGAGAATAGGCAAAGAAGATGGGCCTGCCGCCCCACGAGGCTGCCACGTGGCTCGGATTTGCCGATGGCCTGGCCGTCGGCAAAGCGGCTTTTTGCCGACGGCCGACGGCACGGCCATCGGCAAGGGCACGGCGTCGGTCGCCGTTTGCCCTGGGCCTTTTTGCCGATGGCCGGGCTTTGCCGATGGTGAGCCGGGCCGTCGGCAAAGATTGGCTTTGCCGATGGCCTTTCTTTGCCGATGGGCCCATGGGCCGTCGGCAAAGAAATCTTTGCCGATGGCGGCGCTTTGCCATCAGTAAAGGCTGCTCTTTGCCGATGGCTTATTCCCGGCCATCGGCAAAGACTCGCCTTCGGGACGTGCCGTTTACGGTAGTGTTAGGTGCTTCTTCAACTTTACTTCCGCTGTCCTATTCACCTTTTTGGATCTAAGTTTAGTATTACTTAAACATGTTTTGTAAACTAATGTTATAAGTCTTCCATACTCATATGTATATTATTTTTGTATCAAGTGTTGTAATGTTGTGGTAACTCCATTGTTGATCCTGTATAAGCTGTAAAATGTGGATGATTCGGGATTCTCCAAGGACACCCGACAGACTACCCAATTATCTGGCTTTCTTATACAGCAATTAGAGGTCTTTAGAGCAATGACGGGTACACATGGGCCAGCTTAATTTGGGTGGTTCTGCCACAGTATATTTGTTAGAGCACATATCAGACGGTGACCTAAAAGGCACAAAGTATGTACGTAGGACAATGGCAGAAAAGAAGGGATCCAAAGCAGCAGCCACAAAAAACTTTGCAACCAGGCAGAAACACAGACTGCACACTCACAGCTCAATGAATTCAAAGAGTCCGTGCTGCCACAAACTGAAGGTCCTGTTTGAGAACTTGCACAGATTCCTGCAGAAAGCAACTAACCAACCCGTTCTTATTTTTTGAAACGATCTTGCAGAACCCCATCAAATTCACGGGTTTCAAACAGGCCACAAACTACGTACAAGCACTATGGCAAACAACATATGAATAGCATCAACTAATTTATCCTCAAACAAAGAGCCAGTAAACAAGCAGAAATCGTTCATTTGTGTCACCATAGTCCATTTGTGTCCACATTCCAATCGGCCAGGCGGATCTCCTTTGCAGGCACCCATACGATCACCAGGCAAGCCTAGCCAGTTATGGTATTAGGACAAGAACTACCATAAAAAGGAATGGAAAAGAGCCCCAAAAGAGTGTAGCAGGTCGCAATAGCAGGCAGCAGTAAACGAGCACAGACGCCACACCACACACAATAACGATCGCCCGGCCCAGGAGTCCATGGCCCTTCGAACCAACCCACTCATCCATCTCTGACCCGCAGCAACAGTACGTTGATTCCCCCGAGGACAACAGAAACTAACATGACTCACCGCATCGATCACACCACCGAGAAGGCGAGAACCCAAGAACAAGAATGAAAAAAGATGAAGAAGAATATCTGATGTCACCTCACACTGGATGCAAAGAAATCTAAACTCAAAGTCAGAGAGCACGCAGCTGGCAGATCAGCAGCAAGCTAGAAATTAAACAAGAGGATCAATTTCACCAAATCGAAGTAGATGTAGCCGGCTGGCTGATTAAAATCCCAAGTTAATTAAGCAAGGACCAAGCTGTTAGGCAAGCATATCATCACATCAAGTACGTAGTGTACAACTGCAGCTGGAGGCATTACCAGTAGTCCAGTAGCAGCAGCAAATAGTAGTCACCAATTAAGCTGGGAAATGATCACAGATCGAGAACTGACCTAATTAGGAGGCAGTAGTAATAGTTCCAATAGCAATACCAGCATCAAAGCATATGAAAGAGCAACGGGCTAATAAGCAATTTGTAGCAGCAGCAGCAGCAGTTGTACTAGCAGTAGTGGCAGCTAAACTATAGTAGCAAGAAGCCAAGACTAGATAGAGGCGACAGGTACTCCACATATAGTAGTTGATGACAGGAGCTTCAGCTAGCTAGAGAGACCGACCAAGAAGATGATCGACTATCTAGTAGCATACATGGGGCCTGGAACTCGGGCCGGCCGGCGCCCGGCCAGTCAAGCCGCTGCACCGTGCGGTGGTGGCGGCGGCATATGGTGCTCGTAGTGGTGGTGTCCGTTGCCGTCATGCGCCTACTTGAGCTTCTTCTTCTTCTTCTCGTAGCTGACGCCCCGGGAGCGGGACTGATGTTCGCGGACCTCGCGGAGGTAGAGCCTAACGGCGCGCGCCTTGAAGGGGTTGTTCTCAGGCCGCCCGCCATTCTCCTCGTAAGCGGCGCTCAGCCGGCCCACGAGCGCGTCGAGGCTGCCCCACGCCTGGCGGAGCGGGGCACGGGCAGGGCGCCGGCGGCGCCGGTTGGCGAAGAAGGGGCAGGCCGCGGTGTGCACCTTGGTCTTGCCGAACTGGTCGAGGTAGCGCAGGAACTCGAGCACGTGTGCGCCGTTGCAGCACGTCAGGGACAGCGGCGGGCGGTGGTTCCGCAGGTACTGCCCGAATGTGTTCCAGTCCCGGCGCTTCTGCGACTCGTACCGGTTCGGCCTTGCCAGCGCCGACACCGCGCCCGCGGACAACTCCCCCGGCAACGAGAGTGCCCCGGACACCGAGCCCTCGCCGCTGTTGTCGGATTGCGGGCTGTCCGGGTGCGGCACCAGGTCCATCTGACAAGTAAGCAAACCAAGTGGCGACCAACAAACGATCAGCAATGAGAGCGAGCTTCCGAGCAAAGCAACTGAGACGAGATCTATCTATTTCGGAGTCGGTGCCCTCGAGCCGTGCTCCTGTGAGACAGAAGAGCGAGAGCGCCGCAAATTAGAATTGTATTCTAAATTTAGAATAAGTCACCTTTGAAAATCAACCAAATTTATAATTAGTCCATTCTAGATAATAAGTCACTTTAATTTTGCAGATACATATCTTATCTATCTATGAAAGCTAAAACGACTTATAATACAACTTAGAGTTGATGGGAATATAAAACAATATTAATATTTATATCTCAAATAATTTACTATGAAAACATATTTCATAATAGATTCAATAAGTCATTCAGAATCATAAATGTTATATAGATTTGAAAAACTTAGAATTGTTTGCCTTATTGGAAAATGATTAAATTTTTTAATAGAGGAAGAACCAACAATGTTTCCCTAAAACATGATTCTATGGATTCTTAAGATTGTTCCCTTATAATTTGTATCACCCGTCACTTACTGAAGAAATATATAGCAACTAGAGTGATTTTATTTTGTTTTGTTTTAAGAAATAAGGGTTCGAGGGTTCGAGCCTACGGTCTACATGCGTTGGAAGCCGGGAAGGTGCTGGCCTTGTTGTCGAGTCGGTGGAGCTTCAAGTGCCGCCTAGCTCTTCGGCCCTAACGCTCTAACCGTTAGGACTGTCTCCTTGGAGTGACCTCCACCGGTGTGGATGGACTGTGGCCTTCTCGAGGCTTTGATGGAGGCGAAAAAGCGCTTGGCTTGGGGCACCGACGATTGGCCCAAGAGCCCCGCACCCCTAGAGCCAGCAGTTGGAGTTGTCTTCTTGTGTCACGCTGCCGTGTGACTTTGTCGGAGGAGTGAGCGATAGCGCCACACGCTGGTCGGTCAGGGGTGAAGCTAAGGAGCCCCCAAGCCTTGGACAGTCGGTGGGGCTGACTAGCGATGCTTGGGCATTGCATTCCTGCCCTGGGCATTCGCTCGGGCTAAGGGCGAGCTCGGGGATATAGGCCCATGCTGCTATTAGTCAAGAGCCTAAGGTCTTGGCGAGCCTCAGAGCCCCGAGAGCAGGCTAGGGGCATGCTTGAGCTCCGCCTGATCCTCAGTCTGAGGGACGGTATAGCCCTCAAGCCCATGAGTAAGTCCAACAGGGGTCGGTCAGGGGTCTCTTGGTCGGGAGTCTATCTCCCAAGGACTTGACATGCCTCTATGTTTGACTCTCGATACTGAGCATTAGAGAAAGCAGTCTAGAGGGGACACGTGGGAATCATTTGTGCACGTGTAGGGAAATCCAAACGCTGGCGCCGCTTATTCCACGCCGGGGGGGGGGGGCAGGGGGGCACCGATCTTATCCGGGACCCCCTGGAGCTGTTGGGTGTCCGAACAAAAAGGACTTTCTGTCACTAGATTACTCCGATAATGGGTACCAAAGAGGCAACGGAGTAAGGAGTTTTTGACCATTGGAATATCGAACAATCATCTGCTGGAATAGTGGCCTTGGGCGGCTATTAGGGTTGCTTTTTATTCTAACCACTTTGTCTAAGTGTTGTGCTTTGAAGGTTTTTTAAATAGGCTATTCACCCTCCTCCGGCCACCCTAGGTCCTTTTTACCGAAGTCGGCAAGGAAAACCCAAACCTATATATTTTTTTTTTTTTTTAATAATGCAGACCTATTTAAACTTGCTCCCATGGGAAGTCGAACCCGGATCTATTGGGTGCTACTTAGGAGCTCTCTAGCCCTTTTGCCACACTAGGTCCTTACACTAGGCAAGCAGGTAAGAAAATTAGTGATGAGTTTCTCTTGCTCTAAATATCTTTTGGGGTTCATCAGCATATATCGTTGGGGGTCATCAGCAATCAAGAAAATATATATATTTCCTTGACCATCCAAAAATTTTGATCTCGTCTTCATTTTCTTGGTGATTAAACACCCAAGGAAATCATTTGTGGTGGCTGATCCCTAAGGGAATCGAGTCTCCTTTCTCACTATCTTTTTTTGAACGGCCCCTTTCTCACTATCTTTGACGATCGTTCATTGAGGGTTGTCCACCATGACTGATTTTCTTGGCGGTTTTCATGCTTTCCTTGATGTTTTGGCCCTCAAGATATTTCATTTTGTGGTAGTGTTAAGAAATAGTGCGTAGTACAGATAAGTGACCACATCTTTCTGAACTTTGAGATCCATTTGGAGTAAATAGTCAATATAAGGGTTGAATTTGAATATCCTCTTTAGGCCAGTACCGCTACCCCTATCTTAGACCATGGATTAAGCTCTACCACTAATCATAAGTGACGTGATGACTGCACTATTGTAGTGTTGTTTACAACCTAAAATCAAAAGTTTCAACATAATTTGAGGACAAAGAACCTCTAGCAATTAATACAGGTAAGATTTGAAAATTCAAAATTTATATATTCATGGCATCAAAGATATGGGTTGCAATAAGAGCTGCCAGAGTTAACATAAGGTTACAACTAAATGCATATTGAAGATACATATAGGTGCCATGCAAAGAGAAAAACTATGAATATGAACGCAAACTTATAAAATAAGTACCGATAAATTTATCATAACTGGATGGAGACTACAGAGAGTATCTAATATGCATATTAGTTTAAAAATGAATAAAAAGGATATGTAATTTAATATAATTATTTCCTAATAGTGAGTGGCATTAAACAATGACAAACCAGTGTGAGAGCATGCATGGGTTGATGGACTAGTATAACTAGCAAACGTGCTCATGTGTACAACGGATCCCAATACACATATAAGAATTGGACTCGGTGTCATTAGCAAATACATGTTCTAACTCATATGAACATATGTCATGAGTCCATATCATATATGAGATATATAAAGGATGTGATCGCTAATAACCATGAGTTGTTCTAACCCGCATGAGCACGGGTCATAAATCCAGGTCACATGTGAGATACTGTGAGCGCAGCCAAATTTGTATTGGAATCAGACTCCGTATCGATCATCACTAAACATGAGTTGTTCTAATTTGTATGAGTGCGGTTTATGAGTCTAGGTCGTAAGATACTGAGGGCACAATCCAATATGCATTGAAATTGGACTCCATATCGATCATCGCTAAACATGAGTTATTATCTAACTTGTATGAGCATGGGTCACAAGATTGGGTCAAATACCACTAGTAGAGAACCGACCTATACTCTCGGCACCACTTTTAAGATTACTCTCGGAACTTATTGCACCCGGGAGTAAAGGGACCTTTACTCCCGGTTGGTGTCTCCAACCGGGAGTAAAGTCTCACGCCCAACGACTACTTCGTGACCCCAGGACCTTTACTCCCGGTTGGTGTCACCAACCGGGAGTAAAGTTTACATTTATCCCGGTTTGTATCACCAACCGGGAGTAAAGGTGCGATGAACCTTTACTCCCGGTTGGAGGCTCTTGGGAGTAACAATGGACTTTTAGTCCGGGTTTTTAAGCATAACCTGGTCTAAATGTTTGTCTACATGTACTAGCCCCTGCATCCTTTTGCGCGAGCCATATGGAGCTCTGTTCTTCATCGTTGCTTCATGGTTGCTATGTTTTTGCTCAAACGAGCTAGCTGGTCATCACAAGAATGATTTCTTGGACGCCTCCATCAATTCTTCTGTTGTAAAAGTCGTCATCTTCTTTCTCCTCTCATCTTCATCGTACATTTCATGGTTTAGATATTTATAAAAGTTTTTTTTCATTTATTTTCTTTTATTTAGTAAATGAGGAATTTACAATAGTTTAATTACAAAAATGAGTGTAGAAAGTAGTGTAAATTGTTCCAAGGCTTCCATAAATTAATCGGTTATCATGCATGCATGTTGTGTAATTAATATAACTAATTATATGCTCAAGATTTTAATACGTACTTATATCCTGTACTGCAGATGAGCCGGAATTGGATGTACAATGCTGATCCGCGCTCCAAAGAGTTCATTGATAGGGTGCATTATTTCTTACGTGTGGCCAAGGAAAACAAGCGAGACGATTTTATGTGCTGCCCATGTGCCCTATGTAGGAATTTGAAGGAATATGCCCCATCAAGAAATATTCATTCACACTTGTTTAAGTCGGGTTTCATACCAAACTATATTTGTTGGACCAAACACGGAGAAAACGGTGATATAATGGAAGAAGGTGCAAATGGCTGCCAGAAAAATCTCAAATGATTTTGACAAATGCGGAGCACAAGTGCTTTACAAAGGTATACGAAACATTTCATCAAAACATGTCTATACATCTAGGTTCTTTGGGATTCTAAGTTCCAAGTATCATATTGGTCTCAAACTTTTTCTCAGGCTTTCAAATGTCCTGTGTAAAGCAATCGTCAAGTTTGAGATTTTTCCGAATTGGTTTGGTACTTTTCGAGTTTAATTGAATTTACGTGCGACTTCACCGAGCAATTGTACGTTAAACTGAGTCCATCCTCGAAAAGATCCGGAATAGTGCTAAACTTTGCCACAAGGTCTCTTGTGCCCTAGGAGGCAACTATTTGTGGATGTTGCTGCATAATTCCATTGTTTTCGATTTGTAGTTCACCATAGTTTGTCTCACATAACACGAAGAAAATGTAATAATAAAATAATGATCGAAAAAACCTAAGATCTTGTGTGGGTCCATATTTTAGGTGCAAATGGATGCCAAAAAAATCTCAAATGATTTTGACAAATGCGGAGCGCAAGTGCTTCACAAAGGTGTACGGAACCTTTCATCGAAGCATGTCTATACACTTGTGTTCTTTGGGATTCTAAGGTCCAAGTATCGTATTGGTCTCAAACTTTTTCTCAAGCTTTCAAATGCCCTGTGTAAAGCAACCGCCAAGTTTGAGATTTTTTTGAATGGGTTTGGTACTTTTTATAGTTTAATTGAATTTCCACGTAACTTCACCGGGTAATTAAACGTTGAACTGAGTCCACCAACGAAAAGTTTGACGTACAAATAATGTGGAAAAAAGCCTGTCGAAAACAATAGATTTAATGATATTACTTAAAGACTATATTTTTTCATTAATGAAATAAATATTATTATTTTCATTATGTTCAATATTTAAAAGAAAAAATAAAATATTTTAGGTTACATATTTTTCATGTCTGTAGTATAGCAAAAGCAACTCTAATTTATTTTTTCAAAAAAAGTTGTAAGCACTATGTTATTTTCTGCACAAATACTAGTACATTACCCATTATAAATAAAAAGAAACATAAAAACCAAAATTGTGCTTTAGAAATGGCGGGAAGTCACCCGAACTTTCTTTTCTGCATTTCATGGCGCGCCAAAAACACCTTTGCTCCCGGTGAAAGGGCCGACCTTTACTCGCAGTTGGAAACACGGACCGGGAGTAAAAGTGTCTTTAATCCCGGTCCGTGGTGGGCACCGGGAGTAAAGGACCCTGACATAAATATATCGCCGCCAGGATCTTTCCTTCTCCTTCCTCATTTCTCCGCGTCCGTCGTCTCCGTCGCTCTCGATCTGCAATCCGCCGCCGCGCCGCTTCGGTCTCCACTGCGCGCCTCCGCGGCCGCACTGCTCTCCCCCCGGCCCGCGCACGCCCAGCTCTCCCTGTCCCGGCCGCTGCTCCCCTGCCGCCGTGCCACCGACACGACGCCGTGAAGCGCCGCGCGCCTGCCCTCCACCACCACGCCGGGATCCGCCCCCACGCCGCCCGGCCTCCACCACGCCGTCGACGCCAGGCCCAGGATCGCGTGCCCGGCCGTCGGGATCCTCCTCCGACGTACGCGGGCCCGGCCCGCTACTCTTCCCCGCCGGACTTCCCCGCGTGCACGGCCGCGGGAGCAGCCGCGCGCGCGCCGGCGGCAGCTGGAGTACCCGCGCTTGCGGCGCTTCAGGTCCGCCTTCGCGCCGCCGGACTACACCTGCCGCTGCCGGGCCCCCCACCACGCGGGCGCGAGGCGACGCCGTGACGCTCGCATCTTCCTGCTTTAGATCGCCCTGCGTCTTCCTTCTTCAGGTCGTTCCCCACCTCCTGCTTCTACAGCGAGGTAATCTTCGCTTCCTCCACCTCCCTCACGGTCTCACCACGTACCAGCTTCATCACCCGAGAAGAGGCAATCGGTGCCAGGATGCAGACGCGGATGCGTACCAGCTTTCTGATGTGATTGATATTTGTTTGGGACTTTGCAGGTTTCTATTTCAAATGCTGATACAGTTGGTCTATCATAATATGGGCTAGCATCTGTGTTCTAGCGGATTGAACTATTCTCTCTACTTGTTATTTATTTACTGAAATTTCTGGTTTCAGTAAGATTTTTCTCTGATAGTGTATGCCCATTTCAGTAAGATTTTTCTCTGATAATGTATGCCCATTTCAGTAAAATTTTCCTCTGATAATGTATGCCCTTTTGCTTTAGTAATTCATTCATTGTCCTTTCTATCGTCTGTTGCGATGTTCTGAAAGCCTATTGATTTTGATGCATTCGAAGTGGTCTAGCTGATCCAACTGTACTAGTCAGATTGGCAGCGGCAGAGAAGCGTCATATCCTTCTTTCAGCTGTGACTCAAATCATCTGCATTTTGCACACAGTTTCTAGTGTATGTACTAGTATGTTTGTATGACCTGACGATTGTAGTTTGTGTAAATCACGTGTCTCGTTCTTGCTGCCTAAATTCAGGGCAAAGAAAGAAGTTAGGGCGCCTTTTTGTTTATGGCAGCAAGGCTTGCCTAGGCAATTCTTTTGGCCGGTCTTATAAATTTCTAAAAACTGTATAGTGGTCATTTTAGTCAAGTGTCAGCTAAATTAGAGTGTCAGTACTCATTTCAGTTAAGTGTCGGTACTCATTTCAGTTCAGTTTCCATCTGTTAGTGAACTTGATCCTATCTTATAGGGAACGTGGTGCTCTCTGTTAGTGAAATTTTATCCTATCTGTCTAAATAATGAAAGGTTACCTGAAACGTAGGAGAGAGCAGATTGACATTGGACACTTTACATGTATACAGAAAACAGAGAACAAAAGGCCTTCAGATTTGTTCAATATGAGCTCAGCTGTATCATTTTCTTCAGTTCAATGTTTTTCCACAACAAGTGTTCAACATGAACTCTTTAGTGCATATATAATGCTATAATCTGCTATTCTTTGCTTTTTAAGTGCCTCTTTCTTTGCATTGGAAAGATGTCTGGGAGCAGAGGGAGCAACAAGTTCGCAATTGAGTACTTGAAGGATATTGTTCTGGGTGAATATACTCTGAAATATTGTCCTGCTGCCCTTATTTGTCACTGCTATTGTGTTAACTTCTGAGCTAATTTCAAATCTTCTATGCAGCATTGGCTGAATATTTTTGGTGTTGAACTAGGATCGCTTCCCATATTTGTCAAGTATAAATTGTGCCCATTTGTGATCAGATTGATTACTCTTTTTATTGGCTTGATGCTTTTGTTTACACAACTGCTTTTGCTAATTTGTGCCCCTTCTCTTCCTTTTCAGGTCTACCCTCCATCGGCGGCGCGACAGGAACCACAACAGCGCCAGACCACTTGGCACCTGCCCTCGCGCAACCCTGCTGCAGCAACAGCCGCACGGCAGCTGGACCAGCGCCCCATCCCTGGAGCCCCAACAGGTACTATGCTCTACCTTCTCTCTTTTTTTATTTCGTCTTTTTTTTTTGAAAATATATGCCGAGCTATATCCAATACGTATTCAGTGAATGATGCTCCAACCATGTTATCTTCTTATGCGGCAAAGCTTATTTCAGAACCTGTTCTCCCACCCATTACATGCAGCGGCTTATGTTGACCCCCCGGTGCTCTTTTGTGATGTTAACTATTGTTTTTTGTTGCATCTTGGTATTTTACCATCAGTGTCAGCATCTAAATCTCTAGCTACAGATATTATATGATCTTGAATTCACTTACAAATGGTTTCACTGACCCCAAACAACCACTATTTTTACATCTCAAGTAAGTACTATATTGCTCTATAAGTTCAATTTCCCTATGTTGTTTCCTATATGTATCAATTTACCTATACCGGATCAGATACTGAATCTGTTTTCTTCTAAAGTGGATTCTGCCACAGGGGACCAATCATTGTGGATACTATGTTTGCGAGTTCCTGAGGTTGAGCTCAAAAAGAAGTCATCTAGAGCACGAAAAAAGTATGTATCTAAATACTACTACTTTTTCTTGATTTATCATTATTCTTGATATATATACTAATATACTAATAATATTTCTTTAACTCAAATTGTAGACTAAAAATTTGGAAGGGAAAATCTTGCAAACACACCATCTCAAAGCAATGCAAGAGACGATAGCAGGATTTCTTAATGAACAGGTCTTAAAGCCTGACGTCGAGTTCCACTTTAACCCCGATGAACAATGGCTTCCAAAAATTAGGGTCATGATAACTTTATTTTGAATGTAATGGGTCATGACAACTTGTTATCAGATCCAAAGGCCAGATATGATGAAAGTATACAATGCAAGATTGCATTATATATGGTGCATAAATTGTTTGACTTTCTTTTTAGTTGGGTTATTTGCGTACATTGCTCGAAACCTAACTTTACTATACGCACGTGTATGCATATATTATTTGTGGGGCAAAAATCATATACGAAAACCTATTTTAAAACCAAAATGAATTATGAATTGAAATGAAAAAGAAAAAGGAAAAACAAAAGGGACCCTTTACTCCCGGTTCTGAACCTTTGCCAACCGGGAGCAAAAGTCATTCCTGTACTAGTGTACGAGACACAAAGAGTGTGACCCAATGCATATATATTGGAATCAAACTCCGTATATATCGCCACTATGTGCGAGTTGTTCTAATCATATGAGCACGAGTTACAAGTCAAGGTCATTATAAGATACGGTGAGCACAACTACATATTTGAATTGGACTACCTACCGATCATCACTAAGTTTTCGAATCAGACTCCATATCAATCATCACTAAATATGAGTTGTTCTAATTCGTATGACCGTATGGGTTATATCCGGGTCACTTATGAGATACGGTGAGCATGACCCAATGCATATTGCAGTTTGACTACCTATCGATCATTGCTACACGAGTTGTTTAACTTGTATGGGTGTGGTTCATGAGTCCCTATCACATAGGAGATATGGAGGGCGTGACCCAGTATGTCTTGGAATCGAACTCCGTATCAATCATCGCTAACGTGAGTTATTCTAACTCGTATGAGCAGAGGTCACATACGAGATATATATGAAGGACACGACCTAATACATGGTGGAATCGAACCCCTTATTGATCATCTCTAGACATGAGTTGTTCTAACTTGAGTATGGGACATGAGTCCAGATGACATACAAGACACAGATAGCATCAGTACAGTTTGGGAAGTAAAAAAATGGGACGGAAAAACTCTCTACCATCAGGGTAGAAGGTGGACCAAACAAATAGCGATGAAAATTTGACCCCTTAATATTAGGCATATATATATAAATATAGATTAACAAGAAACGAATTACCTGATTTAACGGAGCTTCCCTGTTGTTGAACACGAGGTGAGCAACATCCAGTGCAGTTTCTGGGTCACTGATGATTCCGCCCACCGGCTGCTGCCCCAAATAATGACGCCATGCATCGTAGTCGTAGCCGAGATCTTTCCGGTGCAGCAGAGCGCGAGATACTTGACCCCAGTTCCGGATGTAATTCATGAGTTGGTGGGGAAATCCCGTCCCATTGTCCCAGCCCTCGACAAAGTGTTTATGTAGAGGATTGAACTTTGCAGACTCGCATACCATGATGAACAGGCCTGCCACTGCCAGCCTAGTGTTATCACCTTCTTGCACATATGGGTAGCGCGAGAGCATACGCTCGGCCTTCTCTGCGAAGTCCTTGCCAAGCCTCGCGGTGTCCAGCTCCTCCACGACTTCATCCCAGCTACTAACGTTCAGTATGTCTTTGTAGGAGACGCCCCAGTCTAGGAGTACGGAGGTGTATTTTGGCGGGAGTGCCCTGTCGCCGCGCCGGTTGCCAAGATCGTACCAAACACCGCTCTGGCTCATGAACCCAACTCCATAACACTTGTCATCCCGGACGGCTAGGGTAGTTGACCACGTTTCCTGTCCTGCCACCACTTGGAGCTCGATGTGGATCCACCGTTTCGGCTGCTTAGCACGTGGCCTTGTGAGCACCGAGTGCTTGTCGGTGCTGGCGAGCTCTTTGCCTTTGCCTCTGTAGTCCTCCAAGGCATCCTCATTGTCCGGGTGATCGGCGAGCACGTGACGCAGGTTCCTGATGAATGCAGAGAACTCTTCTTTATCCCCAATGATGCACACTTGGTGAGGTTTTACTTGGATCTTCTCCTGTATATAATGATCAAAACCATGCATCAGACGACATAGATGTTCTGTTTTGAAAAGGAAGGGAAAGAAAGATAATCTATGTTTGCCAATATTTTTATGGTATTCCATGTTTATTACCTTGTTCTGTTGAGGCCGCCATGTGACGTTCACTTCTACTTCTTCAGTGTCATCATTGAATTGGGGAGTTGAACTCACATGTCCAAAGTGAAAGCTAAGACTATCACTATCAGCTGGTTTCTTGACCTCTCGGTTGCTGGAGCATTCAGCAATGTGCAGGTCCGCCACGTCAATGTGGAGCCGCTTACCCTGTGGCACCTGAACGGCAGGTCGTGCCAGCGGCAGGGTCAACGACTCAGAGGGGATGGGCACTTCCATTGCACTTGTGAAGAGCACGATAGGGTGTTTTTCAAAGCCGCCAATGTGCGCGGTAATTGTACCGCGTGCAGTGTACTTGCTGCCTCCATCCACCTCTACTTGGAGCTCTTCGTGAGGCAAATAGTACTCTCGAGGCGTCTTAGGCAGCATGAACTTCACGGTGGCCTCTACGGCATTGGACATCACCAAGTAAGTGACATTTATCTTGTGCCATGAGTCTAAACAGATGGCATGGGTCACAGGCTCGGGGGCGTCAACTTGGGCGGCGTGCTCCGGGTTGTAGCGGTCCCATTCCCATGCGATGGGACCATCAGCTTCCTCCTTGCCGCTGCCTGTGGCGGACGATGGCATGTCAAATTGGATAGCGAAGTTACCGTATGCCGAGATGCCTCTGTAGGGTCCGGTCAGCACCAAATCTTTCATTTGCTCATCCTCCTTCATTGCCTCGGGCTGCTGCAAGATTTAATAAAGGGAAGCATAATTTAGATGACACCCTGGAGTCTGGGTACATGGATGCATGTATTGTTCGAAAACAAAAAGACTCTAGCATGTCCGGTAAGAATGACTGTGAATTCTCCGCATTCCGCTGGAATCTCTAATAATAAGTAATAGTAAGATAAGATAGTTACCTGCTCCCCTTGATCCTTTGGCATATAGATGATCTGGCCTCGAATCCCGTCAAAGACAGAGATTGTCATGTCTGTGGCATGGAAATTGGCACGCACGGTAAAAATCTCCACCCGGGGTCGGCCAAATCTCTCCGAGATTTTGTCAGGGCCCTGCTGGGAGCTGTCATCCTCCCCTGGTTTCTCAGGGCCTTGATGAGCATTGTCATCCTCCCCGGGATGGCCACGGTCTGGAGCGTTATCTGTCAGATCATCTAGGATCTTTTAGCTCAAAACTGAACCACCTAAAATCATAAAGAAACGTACCTTGATCATTGGAGCCCGTCTTCTTCTCTTCTTCTCTGTTTTTCGTTCTTGTTCTTGGCTTTTGTTTATGTGTTAGTTGTTTCCCGATGATGGCAGTGGTAGCCGATCGGTTGCTTGGATGAGGCTTTGCCTCTTATTTTATATCCACTGCTCACCGGGGGACTGACATACACTTGGGTCGGTTTCACCCCCGATCAGGGTGAATGGAGATGTTTCTATCCCCTTCTCTTATCTTCTTTCATTAACTCATCTTCATTAATTACTTTACTGTAGAATTACTGTTAAGATAAGCTTACTGTTAAAGCTTAAAAGATCATTATCCCAACAATCTCCCCCTTGATCGTTAAGCTTTAAACTTATAAGTCTACTTATTAATGAAATATCATGCCAAGACAAATGGATTACGGCGGTCAATTCTATGCCACAGAACCCAGTTACTACAGCATGTCATCTCATCTCAAAATAGACTTCTTTAACTTAGGAGCTCCACAAAACTTATACTTAGTTAAAACTTAAGAGCCCATCTCATGTTGAAACTTATACAGAGACAATAAATTACAACCGTCAATTAAGCACCATTGAATCAATTGACTACAGTATTTCATTTCATCATAAAATGGACCCGTCTTAAGCATGTGGGGAGACGGTGTCATAATAGTCCCATAGTGCAGTTGGTTTTCATATACATACATATATTCTTATGTGCGCACTTTGAAGAATAGAAAACCAACTATGTTTCCAGAATCATAAATTTGTCCCCAAATGTTAGGCTGCCTATTAACCCTTATGCCGGCAACATTATAAGGCAAGCCTCTTAGACTATGATGCTCAGTACTTATTTCTTAATACTTAGAACTTAATACTTATATACAGAGCATCAAATATTAGACTTGCAGTGCTCAACCTTGTATGGTCAATACTTATTTGTTGAGCACTAAAACTTAGTACATCATGAAGGCCTTAATACATAATGTTTGATCCTGGAATCAATCTTTCACAATGTCTTGGGCCTGGCAATACCTTTGACGTGTTACTCAAATAAAACTGCACCATTTTCATAATAAGTTCCGGGATAAATGTCCTTATATAAAAATTCTTATTTTCAAAGAATGATATGGATTAGGGACGAAATCCATATGTATAAGGATTTAGGCATGCCACAATTCAATTTGCATCTTTAACAATGCCTTAAGAAATTGGGTTAAGCCATTCCACAATATGGCTCCCCCGTAAGGGTGCAACTTTTGTGGATATTAATGCACCTCACTTAAAATTTGTGTCTGAATAGCCTCATAACTTGGCGGTTACCAGACTTCCTTAGTATTGAGCATGCAATCCTTTAGTGTTATTTGCATAACACAAATTATTTTAATGCTTATGCCGATAAGGCAGAACAATCTCATCAATTTCCCAGGGTCCAGTCCTGGAGTTATATTTGCCAGAAATCCCGGTCTCAAAATATTCAGGGCATATAATAACTTAAGCGTACATTATTTATGTCTGCCATAACTTAAGAAAAACTTTATTGCCCTTAATGAGAACAAGCATAACTTTAGAATAAACTTAAATCCTCCCATTTTTCTGGACCAATCTTGGTGAATCTTAGTTTTTTAAAGACATAAGAAACATCACCAAGAATAAAATCAATTCCCTGAGGAAAACTTACAGTATCCCTTCTCCTTAGTATCAACAAGACATTAACAAATTAAAATTTCTTATTGAAGCTTGATCAAAAGATTTATATCCTCAAAAACAATGAGCACTAAATACCATTCTTCTTAGTCATGGGTACCATAAACATATTCCAATGAGCATTACATTAAGCCTTTCATTATTTCTTATCTAGTCATGTTCTGGCATTTGCTCTATTAGAAAAGTTTACTAAATCAACATAACCATTGAAAGTAACAAACATGATTACTTATTATCATTATCATTATATCTTAAATATTAAAACTAATAAATCAACATGAGGCTCATTATTAAAAAAAAATACATAAACATTAATAACAAGGTATAACTAAAATTAAAATAAAATAAAACTAATAATTCTTAATCACCCTTGTTTTAAAGCTTCTAATCATTTTTGTCATTATCTAAAACTTAATTTGGTGATACAATAACTCCAAACATAATGGAAGCTAAGTAATAAAATCAAGATACGAGATACATAATCTCCACATACACATATAAGTATTTTTAGCATCTTTCATAATATAATCTTTAATGCATTTCCATCTATAATTCTTTAAATCACTTAAAACAGTTACTTAGAGAAAGAACAAAATATGGACATACCGATAAAGTATTTCCTTCTTTTATTTGTATAATGGAAAGTTCAACTCTCCCCCCTCGAAATATGGCCTTGGTGATAGTGCCATATTTTGACGAACTTTCATAACAAATATTATTGAAATGAAGAAATGAACTTAACTTTATGCTAATAGAAAATATTTCCAATAGCTTAACATTAACCTCCATTCCATGTTTTGCTTTATCAATAAGGCTTCCTAATCCTCATTCATAAGGCTATACTAATCATTATATTCATAATGCCTTATCTTGCTTTACCATTATCTTACTTTATATTTCTTTCTTAAGAGCACAAAATTTATTTAAGCTTTAATTGTAATACTTTATGATTGAGAATATAATAAAATAAACTTAAAAGGTTCTAATGAGACTTTATATCTTAGCTTCACTCTTATAATCTCTAAGCTTTGAGGATAACTTTTCCATTATTGCCAGGAAAACATAACATGATTGTACCAAGGGATTTGCTCCCCAAATCCTTACTGGCAATGATCATGAGGTAGTTTTCTTTAAGTGCTCCCATTAGATATTGATAATCAAAGAAAATATTATATTATCGTTAAAACCTTAATTATTAAGACTTCTCTAATATGAGCTTATTGCGCTTGTCTACGCAATCATAATTAATGACCTCATGAACTTAGCTTATTTCTTATTGAAGGCACTTTGAATAGCCACACAACTTATGGTTGAGTATCATGACAGGGATACTTAATCTATAATTTTGGCAAAGCTTAGTGATTCTACTTTGCATCACCTTTGGGCAGAAACAAAGTAGGACTTATCATGAGAAGAGGATTAACAATCCTTCACATTATTGCCATAATCATAAACCTTTTAATGTAAGTACTAAAGAAAATGACACACAAATATAATCAACTTTGGTCAGAATATATCTGTGCGCCACATCTTATCAAAATAACATTAAACCTCTAAGCTAAACATCCTTTTGATTCCATTTGAATTAAAAATAACTTAGTTAAAAGATCATATAATAATAGTAGCTGAGACTTAAAACTCAATTGATCTGGAAATTAAATAATGACACATAACCATAAATCATTCAAAATAATAATAATCATAAAACTTCTTAAGTATCAAGAACACTTTGATCAAAGGGACTTAATTGCGGAAGCGTAAACATTAGTTGTTAATATTTACTTATGACAACTTAAAACTTTATCTTTATCATAATTTCCCAATTATACATCAATCATATATGTGGTCTTATATCTAAGTAAGGTCCAAAAGCCATTCATGCATTAAGATCTTCCCAGACCATTTAACTTCTTTTATTTATCCAATCCACATCAGCTTTGGCCAGAAGTAGATAGGAACAACAAAATTTCTGTGAACAAGTACTCATCAATCAGCTTTGGCCAGAATGACAAATACAAGCCACACTTTATACTCTTATGCACACACTTCTCTTCTTTTGCTGATCTAGCCCACATCAGCTTTGGCCAGAAATGGACAAGAGCAGCAAAATTTTGTGGTCAGATATTCATCAATCAGCTTTGGCCAGAATGATAAATACAAACCACACTTATTTTATTTTGAGACATGTTAAATAAAAACAATCCTTTAATATGGCTTTATGGACATAAATTCTTTATTAATGGACAAATCATCATGACAAATCATGATTATACACATTTTTGGTTGAAATACAACCATGAAAAGTTGACATTAGGTGTATTGTTGCCCAAAACATTTAAAACATAATTTAAAACTTGGCTTGATTATAAGAGACCACATTCATTTTCTTAGGAATAAATCAATTATTGGTATTTATTCAGCCAAGAAACATTTATCATAAAAATATTATTCAAATAATACATTCTTGGGCAACTAATATTAAACAAAAGAGAATATTATTATTCATTATGCAAAAGTCATTAATAGCCTAAAACTTGATTTAGTTGTTTACATAAGAAAATTATTTATGCTCAAAACATGAATTTTAATAATTCACATTATTGTTGGGCTTTTAGCATAATAAATAATACCTCAAAATTTAAACATAATGGAAGATACCACAAAATATATGGAAAACACTTAATAAGTCCATATATCAAGGATTCAAAAAATAATATCCACACATAATCGTAATATTTATTTTCCACGGAAATTACTTATATCTCGTAAAATAATAATTTTTTTTTGAAATATCCATAATGACGTAAATGCCCAAAATTAAACTAACATAAAGGAATTTCATAATAATAATAATAATAATAATAATAATAATAATAATAATAATAATAATAATAATAATAATAATAATAATAATAATAATAATAATAATAATAATAATAATAATATGACTTCATTATTTCCTTTATTGTTTATCAAATCATAATTAATATTCTTAAAATTTTAAACATAAAATATCACACATAATCATATTACCCAAAAATTAAATAGACATGCATATATATGTAGTCTAAATTACAATGTCAATTCCAGCCCATTATTAATTTTGGCCTGACACTGTTTAGCCCACAACTGTGCAGCCCAATACATAATTTCCGTAGAAAAGAAAAACAAAAAAAAGAAAAGCTGAGATGCGGTCCAGAGGTGAGATTCGGCCCACGGCCCATACGCGCGCCACATGCTCCCGCATCCCAGGCCGTAACGTGGGCCTGGGCCGGGATTTCCCTCACCCGCCTGGGCTCCGCATCGGCCCGGCTCATCCTGGCCGTTGATCGCGAACGGACGGTCGAGAACACGCCAGCGTCGATCAAAACCGACGCTCTGTCGCTCCCCCGAAACCCTAGTCCCCATTCTCCTCTCCCCTTTCTCTCTCTTCCTCTCTCTCTCGCGACCGCGGCGACGAAGACGACGGCGGCGGTGCGAGCAACCACGGCGACGCGAGTGCGTGCTGGTGCGGAGAGGAAGCACGGCGTCGTCAAGCTCCTCTCGCCGGAGGTGCGCGCCGCCTCGGCTGGCACGCATCTCCGTCGAGCGCAGCTCGGCGGCGCCCTAAGGCGTCCACCCGTGCGCGCGCCTGAAAGTCCATGGCGGCGACGACGAGCGACTCTGACCCGACAGCCGCGTGCGAGGAGAACCGGCGCCATGTCGGGCGACGGGACCAGCGAAGCCGCTCGGGGACCAAGTCCACCGAGTACGCTCGCCACTAAGGGCGCCGGCAACGACGGCGTCAGCGCCGGCGGCACTCACATCTGTTCAAGGTATGTCCCGCCTTCCTTGATTCGCTTAGGGTTAGGGTTTGGCCTTCAAGGATTTGGGGAATTTCCTGTAGCTAGGGTTCTGATTTGGGGATTTTACTGTAGCTAGGGTTTCGGGTTTGGGGATTTCTCATGTTTTAGCTCAAAATCGTCATCCCCTTAATCTTAATGCTTGAAAAAGAAACCTTAGATCCCCTTAAGTTTTAACTGAGTTCTTATTTTGCACAAGTTTTGGGCTCAATCATGATGAACATGAGGAACAAGAACACTTATGGGGCTCAATTTTGATGCTAACCTTGCTCCGATGCCATTGTCAGATCATCTAGGATCTTTTAGCTCAAAACTGAACCACCTAAAATCATAAAGAAACGTACCTTGATCATTGGAGCCCGTCTTCTTCTCTTCTTCTCTGTTTTTCGTTCTTGTTCTTGGCTTTTGTTTATGTGTTAGTTGTTTCCCGATGATGGCAGTGGTAGCCGATCGGTTGCTTGGATGAGGCTTTGCCTCTTATTTTATATCCACTGCTCACCGGGGGGACTGACATACACTTGGGTCGGTTTCACCCCCGATCAGGGTGAATGGAGATGTTTCTATCCCCTTCTCTTATCTTCTTTCATTAACTCATCTTCATTAATTACTTTACTGTAGAATTACTGTTAAGATAAGCTTACTGTTAAAGCTTAAAAGATCATTATCCCAACATTATCATCCCCTGGCAGCGTTTCCTCAGGGTTCTGTCTCTGTCTATCATCCTCGCCAGGTTCGCTATGATCATCCGGAGCGTTGTCATCCTTGGGTGTTTCACTAGCTTGCTTAGATAGAACACTCTTCTTGTTATTTGTACTGTGTTGCCTAGAGCCCGAAGGACCCCTGCTTGGTTCGCTAGCAGGGCCGCCCTTGTCTTGTTCAGGATTATTACTCTTGCTACTTTTGCCATGTAGGTTATAGCAGCCCTGGGCGTTTTTAGGATTTCTGTTGTAGTTGAGCACAAGATGAATGTGCGCTAATGCATCGCCTGCGCTCCGGACCAGTTGTCTGCTCGTCCGATGTGCGCGGGGCCAGTAGCCATCCATCCTCCACTGCAGCAGACCCTGTGACATGTCCTTCCATTCCCAAATGTAACCTGTGAGCCGGCGAGTGAGTCCCGTCCCGCTGTCCCAGCCACCTACAAATGTGTCGAGGACGACATTGAACCTCGCTGGCTCACACACCATGACGATCAGGCCCGCAAGGGAAAACCTGGTGAGGTAATCATCCCGGCCATCCACATCTGGGTACTGTGCGAGCCTGCGCACGGCCGTCTCCGCGAACGCCCGGCCCAGCCCCGCACTCGGTATATCCTCTACCTGCTCTCGGTTATCCACCTGCAGTATGCTGCTGTAGCTGACGTCCCACCCTGGCAGCTGTTCCACGTTGCCCCATTCTCTTGATGATGGGAGCATCGGGCAGTTCTGAATGGTCTGCTCGCCGGAAAGCTCGTACCAGACTCCCTGCTGGTTTCTGAAGCCCTTGCAGTACACGTTGTCATCTCGGACGGCCAGAGTTGTTGTGAACGTTTTCTGGCCTACCACCGCCTCCAACTCGACCCAAAGCCACCTGCTTGCTCTAGCGGATTGTCTTCTGAGCACTGGGTAAGCACCGGGGTTTTCCCCCAAGATGTCATCCACCACAACGGGGTCCTGGGGTGAGCGAAGCTTCCGACGCAGCTCCATGATGAAGTTAGTGTACCCTTCTTTAGAGCCGATGCGGCGCGTTATGACATCTGGTCGCAGACCCCTTTGCCAGCCCTCAACAGTAGAGGAACTAGCAGGTCGCCGTTCCTACAAATTTTCATAGATTACCATGCATGAGGTTAACATGTTAATCTAGTTATAATTTAACAATAAATAAACTAATTAAAAGCACATTTACTTTTCATCATCATCATCACACTATAAAAGAGCCAATCTTTTTAGGTGGCTCACCTTCTGTAATAACCCTTCGATTTTTTTTAATTAGGTACAACTTCAACACACACAACCCACATATTCCACACTCACACCACACGCGCACACACGTGTGCGTCCGTACACATGCAAAGAAGAAATTGAGCGTGCGGAAAACGTGCAGTACTGACGAACGCGCACACATGCATGTACCCATTCGCTCTTAATACCATCGTCTAAGATTTTACTCTTCCTTATTAATACCCGTTAGATCTATATACCATCTCATACGAGCCTTCCGTTATTAGAGTCCTAAATTACCCCACGCAGGCCCCTATATAGCAAATTTTCACATACTGCCATGCATGGGGTTAACCTGTTAATCTAGTTATAGTTCAACAATAAACTAATTAATAACACAATTACTCTATCTATACTTCTATAACTTTATGTATATGCAGCATAAAGTACAGCGGTGTAACATATAAAACATATGCCTGCTTTAAATCATATACTCTGCTACAATAGTGGAAACAATGTAGAATAATATACTCTCTTAATTATAACAAAAAAAAAATCTGCAACATCTTCCAACATTATGCGAACATAAGGTTGCTATGTGCCCTTGTAGTTCAGCTTTGTGATGAGTGATTGTCAATGAGTTGACGCTTCAGGTTGAGATGGTAAACTAATCGTGGCGTGAGTGTGTTGTGCAACATGTCTCTTCGCTTGTGGTGCGCAGGTGTGGAGCTTGAAGGCGGTGGTCGACGACGAGGCGGAGGTGAAGTAGAGATGTGTCGTGCCTATGGACTAGGAGCGGTGAAAGATGGATGTGAGGCCTCGACCGAGCTACCAGGAGGCCAGGTGACTAGCCATGGTGGCTGACATTTAGGGACATCGACAAGCGTAAGTATACATAGGTGATGGAGACGGTATCGACCAAGTCAAGGAGAGGACGATGGTATCGTGGCACTTGGTGAAGGTCGGACACGCATCTACATTACGTCGGTCAAGTCAAAGGAAGGCGAACGTGCGAATGTCAAACACCCGATGACATCGGTTAGCCACGCTTGACGAGGTGTGCATGAGGGTTTGCCGGTTTGGTCCTTAAAACCGGGTTGGATGGTTTGGTGTGGTTTGCGCCTTAAAACCATCGGACGGTTTACTGGTTGGGGCCTCGAAACCAGGCGTGAATGGTTTGGCGGGTTGAGCCACAAAACAAAGGTTGGACGGTTTGGTGGTTTGCGCCTCAAAACCATCGAATGACGGTTTGCTGGTTTAGGCCTTGAAACCTGACGTGGACGGTTTGGTGGGTTGAATCACAAAACCACCGGTGGATGGTTTCGGGTTTGGGCCTCAAAACCCGGTTGAAGGTTATGAGAAGGAGCGGGCGACAGGTGACTAAATCACAGAGATTGCGTCGTGGCGAAGCATATCTGTGTAGGAAAGCGTGGCCATGTTATCGATAGAAAATGAGTTAGACCATTACGCCCTCATATCAAGTGGTTCGACTTAAAATATATAGGAGCAAGTTGGTCATGGCTAATAATAGTCTAACAATAAATAAGGAGGGGATCATCCAACCATCCTCACCTCTTGATCATTTTTATTTGATCCTGGTAGTTTCCCCACCTTTTAGGGTAGGTCCACAAATTATCAAATTTGTGTAAATTGAGATTTTGAGTTGGGAATGAAGGTCCAAACCCTCCTCTTTTCCTTCAAGATTCAAACTTTGTGTTTGATTTTCATTCCTACGGTCTTGCTGTTTTTTTGTTCTCTTGGTTTCTCTCTCTAATTCGTTTTCTTCATTGTGAGTTTTTTGGGGCCTTTTGGTTGGATCAATTGATGCTTTGACGAGTGATGAACAAGATTATCAAGTGAATTCGATCAATTCCACTCGTGCATGAAGATCTTGGCCGATTTACATTTTTTGGGGAAAGTTCGTTCTCGTACGAAATTGGATTTTCCTAGAGGTTGAGTTGGAATTGGGCCTTGATTTTCTAAGGATAGCTCATCAACTCTCTTGATCCACTGTGCAAAATGTTGGAATGATCGATGGAGTTTTGTTGAGATTTCAACTCGATTTAGTGAGTCCATGTACCCCTATTCGTGTTTGCAGCTCGGTTTTTCTCCCTGCATAGGCACCGCTGGGTCACCGACCCATCCAGTGTTCACCGCCTCACTGTGGAGCGGCGCACCACCTTCGGTGTCCAGCGCAGTGCACTACGGCCGCGTGTGAGCAGACCCACGCCGCTACCGTTCGGGTTTATTCCTTGGTCCATCAGAGGTTCTGAGCGGACTCACATTCGTTCCAATTCCCCAGCAGTCAGGTCCGGTTTCCTCTCCCTCTCTTTGTTCTGTGCAGTACAAACCAACCGATGTAAACTGCTCTCTTCGTCTGTCTGCCTTAGCAGTGCGTGTGCTTTTCTGTTTTCATGGATGAAGGCAAAGGATAGGTAGTGCGAAGCTTCGTGCTTTCTTCTTTTTCAATTGTTTTTCCAAGTCATAGTCACTTTCAAGCTACAGGCAGCATTCATGGCATGCTGTTAAGGGCATGGCTGGGGCTGCCCGGCGACGTGCAGCTAGGGGCGGTGGCAGCTATGGAGGGCGGTGGCTAGGGTTTGGGTAGGGTGGAGGAGGCGGCGCAGGTGAGAAGGATAGGGGCATCTAGCGTTTAGATAGAGAGGCGCAGAGAAAAGAGGAGGGGATAGGAACCTTTTGGCTATTTCTTTCTCAGTTGCAATGTTTACATGCATGTTGCTAATATTTATAGTCCCAGTGAGACTTAACCCCTAAGCAACATAAGAGATTCTTATTGGATTTGGATTCTCCTTTCCTAACAAACCCAAACTCGATTCCTTGATTGACTTTTTTCAAATCTACTAAGACTCGATATGGTAACTAGATAGCGACGGCGGTAGTGGCGGCGCCCTCTCCACCTGGGCATGCAGCCCTCTTAGGGCACGCCGCTGGGGGCGCCCGGCGCCCCTCCTTGGGCCCTCACAGGCCCATTTATTCCGCCGAGGTTTACGACCCGCGTTGGACGTGTGACAGTACTTTCCCTTCTCCGCTCGGCGCGTCCTCGTGCTGAAATAGGGTCGTGGAAGCCTGCTGCTCCAAGGTGCCTCCTTAATTTGGATAAGGAGATGCTCCTTGGTGTCGTTGGCTGGTTCGTTGTTGATGTCATTGCCAACGATCATGAAGCAATCATGGCACGAACCGAAGTAGTCGAAGATATAGGGGTTTAAGGTTCTAGCGCCTCTCATGCTGGTGTCGATGTAGCGGTGGGACATGGTTTTTGGCATAGATGTGAAGTCGAGTAGCTAATTGTCGATGTTGGGGAGGATGTAGCCTAGAAAGCGGTGGTCCATGGTCGATGGTGTTGTAGCTAAGATGAGCATGTTGCCAAGAATAAACTCACCATCTGTGTAGGCATTCGGCGGGAAATAAGGCTCGTTGTAGCGGAGGTCAGCGTGGATGTTCATAGAGTAGCGGGCAACTAAGGTTGTTGATGAAGATGATCATGGTTGGCAAAGCAGTGTCGACGTGGTAGAAAGTGTTAGGGCGTCAGACTCTATTTGCCCGATTCATCACATTGTGCGAGGGTGGTGCAACATGATGATCCATCCTCTCAAGCGGTGTTGGAGCAAGGACAGCGAGGGCTATTTCTGGAGTATGCTGTGGGGGGTGCTGTCGTGGAAGAGATGAGGCTGTCTTTGCTGGTACATAGGGTGAGGGTGTTGATGTCGAAGATCATCACGTCGATCTAGGGAAGTACAGCCACTGTTGCAGCTCGACGAGCTACTTCATTAATGATAAGGGTGATGGTGATGCGGTGTTCCAGGGGGCGATGAGGTGCACGAAGTTGATGTGGATGAAGTTTTGGATCGCGCCTGTGTTGATGAGGATGTGGTCACCTATGCTGAGGATGGTGCCTATCAGGCACAAGGTGTGCTAGGCAAGCATGGCATACTATAGAACAACGATCATCCTGGGAAGGCTGTAGTCGATTTCATTGGCATTGTAGTTGTTGATACGTGTGATGTAATTGTTGATCTATAGGCGCTCATTTTGTAGATAACTTTGACTTGGGGGCCCAATGTACTTGTTGTTGCAGGGCGCTAAGTGTTCCCCGTTCGGTGCTGCCTTGTTCTCTGTCAGTTGCATGTATTGTAGCTGTGCTATTGTAATTAGTTGAAGGATGTCATACCCAATTTTCTTATTGTTGGTGGTACGCTATCCTTTGGAGGAGAACGCGCAATAGTTGAGCCACCGTAGTAGGTTTGTTGTGCCGTCGAACATGGTGGTGATTAAGTTGTTGTAGTATTGTTGGCGTGAATGTGGCATTGGTGTTGCTGTTGGGGTAAGAGCCAGTGAAGTTTCTGGTGTAAGCACCTGCTGTGCTTTGTTGCCAAGGAAGGATTGACCGGCGGTGATCATGATTCGCCTAGTATCTAATTCAGCATTGATGCATCGCTCTTGATGGTTGTGGGTGTTCCATCTGAACCGGTGCTGATTTTTGGGTCGAACCTATTGATTGTTGGTGGCAGGAGCATAGCTATGCGGGGCAACAGTGCTGCTGTTGTAGTTGGTGATGGTAAGAGCCTCTTAGTCAGTGATGATCGGTGGGTGCTCATTGTCGGTGATCTGTTCTAGGCACTGTAGCATGGGCGGCTGTAGTGCTATTGGTGTCATAAGGAGACTCCAGATGGGTGTCTATGGTGCTTCATCTGGGGCACCGTGCGATCTGCTGTTGGAGGAGGGGGCAAAAACTGTAGCCGTGAAGTAGTTACCTCCTGTCCTAATTGGATGATTGTGCTGATGTTGAGGATCTCCTTGAGAGATGGATACTCGGCATTGCACCGGTCGTCGTTGTCTCCAAACTTGGCAGCGAGGTCGCTATGGAGATGGCTGATGGTGATGTTGGCCTCATCTTCGCTACGAGATGTAGTCGGCAGCGAGGATTTGGTGGCATCGGGCAGTAGCGGGCTGCTGCTGCTGCTGTTGGCAGGGGTGGCCTTGACAATGTTGGCCAGAGGATGATCCGAGCACAGCAGCAAGGGCAGCTTGATCATTGTTACGGTGTTGGAGTTTTGCGGGGTGTTGATCTCCAGCTAATTTAGATCTGTTGCCGATGGAGAGCTATTACGCCTGTCGACGAACTCTTGGAACTTCCATATCCACCCGTCTTTGAAGTCACTAGTGGCATCCTCCTTGGGGTGTGCACGCTCGATGCGAGTCAAGGTGGCTTTGGAATTGGCAAGGCTCGCATTGATCCCGTCGAGGTGGTTGTTCATGGTGTTGAAGGAGTTCACAATCTGCTCCTTGATGGCGGCAGTAATGGTGGTGGTGAAGCCCACGGGTGCCCGAAAGATCATTGCGGTCTTCGAATACCAGGTTTTAAGGGTGTGGCCGGGGGCTGCCCGGCGATGTATGGCTAGGGGCGGCGCGACTTTGGAGGGCGGCAGCTAGGGTTTGGGTGGGGTGGAGGAAGCGGTGCAGGGGAGAAGGAGAGGGGTGTCTATGGATTAGGGGAGAGAGAGGCGCAGAGAAGAGAGGAGGAGGGGATAGGAACGTTTCGGCTATTTCTTTGTCCATTGCAATGATTACATGCTGCTAGTATTTATAGTCCTAGTGAGAGTTAACTCCTAAACAACCTTGGAGATCCTTATAGGATTTGGATTCTCCTTTCCTAATAAACCCAAACTCGATTCCTTAACTAACCGACTCTTTCTAAATCTACTATGACTCGATATGGTAACCTGATAGCAATGCTGTAGCGGCAGCGCCCTCTCCACCTAGCCGTGCGGCACTCTTAGGGCACGCACGCTGGGGGCGCCCGGTGTCCCTCCTCGGGTCCTCGCTAGCTTGTTTATTTCATCGAGGTTTGCGGCCTGTGTTGGGCGTGACACATGCTCATCTAATTAATTACAATGGTGTGCATGTATTTGGTTTGTGCTTCCAACAACACTGCCCATTGCCAATTTTTAGCATTAAATTAGTTCGACGGTACTTTCGAGTGTTCTTTGCTAAATTGATCGAATTGCTAGCTTTGGCCCATGGAATTCCTGGTTGAATTTTTGGTCTATAATTCTCCGCTCTACTGCTTCATTTGTTATTTGCACGTTTATGCTCTGATTCATGTCCCGTCTTTTTGCATTGCCTTTCCACTAATCCAAGACATATATAGGTACTTGTCGGTGTCTTGGAACCGGGGGATCTAGACAGAGCGACTAGTAATGTTTCTGCCATCTTAGGTACGATGGTATGCAAGGCGGGCACAAGATTTATACTGGTTCGAGAGAGAATCCGTAAGTCTAGTCCGAGCGGTAGCTCGCATTGCTTTGCATCGGTATACTTGTAGTAGAGGGATACAAGCTAGCAAGAAAGGGAGAGGCTCCCAGGTCTTTGTGTGTCTGAGTGTGTGTGGTCACTTATGCTTGCTTGCTGGAATGCCAAGTCAAGTGAGCCTGTGAGTCTTCGGGACCTAGTCAGCCTATCTATGATCCCTGCTGCCCCTTTTATAGTAACCAAGGGGGGTTGGGTTACAATTGTAGTGAAGGAGTGAAAGGCAGAAAAGAAAGAGAAAAACAAAAGAGCAAGGTGGGGCCTCGATCGTCCTTGTTTCCTTCTCCTCTGAGTTGGTCGGATGGAATATAGTTGAAGTATGTCATGGGGGTCAAAGTCATGGCCTTGCCGTCCACTAGAGCGATGGGCTCAACCATGCTTTGACTTGGTGGCTTGTACTAGCGAGGATGGGCAGCATCGTGCGCCCCAATTTGCATTGAGAGAGGGAGCAGTTGGCATAGTGCTTGTTAATTACCCCCCGTTATTTTGGGGTTAAGCAGAATAGTATCAAGGAATGACCATGGCCACGTCGGGTCGTACCCTGACGGCCATGCCTTGGTACACTGGCACATTTGTGGTTTGTCCCGTAGAGGAGAGTGGAGAATTGGTGGGCCCGTGTGGCTTGCGGTAGCGCCCGAGCCGCGGTGCTTGGTCGAGGCGAAGTGGATGGGTGTGCCCAAGCACAACCGCTCGGGTGGAATAGGGTGGATGATGACATCACGCCACTCGGGCGAGGTGGTGAGTGCGCCCGGGGGACAGGCTTCCCCCATGGCCCCACCAGTGGGCCCTAGGAGAGGCAGAGTTGGCTTCTTTCAGTCTTGGGCCTTTCGTTAAGGCTTAGAAGAGCAAGAAGGCCTTGTATTTTGGGCCGGTTTGGCCATGGCTTCGTATATGGGGCCGTATCAATACGAGTGGATCATCGTGGCTGACTTTTGAGGGTACACGGAATATTTATCCCTGACAGTACTCTAGTCACCAGTTGGTTTGGGTATTTTAGATTCAGGAACTAGCTTCTTCTCAATAGAAGTTGAGTATTCTATTTTTTGATGTGAGTGCTTCACGGTCTGTCTACTTTCGTCATGTCCCACTGTGTTCTTAGGAACATCCACCCACTTGTTGGGTCATAGACATCACGGTGCTTGGTTTGCGCGTTTGGCGATGATTTTGTGAAAGTGGCCTAAATAGTTTTAAAGAAATTTACAGCTTCCATTCACCCCACTTTGGTCACCATTTTCGGTCCTTCACAAGTTCACATTAACTCCAATCTTTACAATGCTTTGCTATGCCCTTCTTATATTTATGATCGAAATATAATGTTTTCTTTTCGTCGAACAAAAGCCAGCCTTGTGGTATTAAGCTTCTGGTTTGCATCCCCCTAAAAAAATAATGAAAGAGGAAATGCTATTTATGGATATTTCCAACATGTTATATATCATTTTTCACTATGCAATTCACTAAAACCATATCAAGTGTTTTTTATGAAGAAAAAGAAAAACTAAAGCACCTGTCATGACTATACCCAAAAGAATGGATATTCTAAAATTTTAGGACACTTTTCACCTCTAATATTGAAATAAAGTGCAGAAAGGGCTGCATACTCATTGGGGATATAAGGTATCATACCTGGTGATCTACTAGTAATTCTTCGCCATTCTGACCATAGCAACTTTCTTCTGCAGCATTAAGAATTTCAATTATCTTCGATACGTTTGGCCTTTGCTCTTTCTCAGGGTGCAAACATTCCAAAGCTATGTCAATGCATTGTTTTACTAGCTGGATATGTAGTTCTAGTGGTGTATACTTCGATGATCTTTCGAATCTGTCCCTCCAATTACTGAGCACCTAGACAATTGCATATATAATAGGTGAGCTAGAGGGAGCACCTAGACAATTGCATGTATAATAAGTGAGCTAGAGGGATGGTACACATGTAGAAGATCCATTAGTTCATCTTATTACTTTCTCTGTGAAGTGCTGAAAAACTTCAATGCTTTGGCCATAGTCCGGATAGTCCTTGCAGCATTGGAGTATCTCTATAATTATGACACCCAAACTGAATATATCTGCTTTCTTTGAGATTATACCACTGTCTATGTATTCTGGTGCCATGTATCCTCTGCAGTAGGCATCAAGAGTTTGAGATGCCACAAGCATAATAAATATCATAGTAAAAGAAAGCAAATTGTATTTGTTCTGGGGTGTAGCTTACGTGGTTCCACGGCACTTTGAAGTGACAGTTTTGGATTTTTGTTCACTCAAAAACCTTGACAAACCAAAATCCGCAATTTTTGGCACCATAGTATTATCCATTAATATATTTTGAGGTTTAAGGTCCAGATGAATAATATTGTGCCCATGAAGGTATTCCAAACCACTACATATTCCCTTAATTATCTTGTATCTTGTGTTCCACTCAAGACCTGAAGATTCATCTGTAGAAAACATTTTATAGACACAATTAATCTTTTCATACCATGCATAATAATAAGAGCAACAAAACACATTTTGTGTCTCAAAAAATCCCTTCCCAAACTGTATAAGTTTCTCCCAAAGCATAAGGCTTTCTAGATGTATATGATGATCTCTTGATGGATCTTAGGGCACTCACAGTGAAGACTCTACCGTAGAGTCTAAGCCTATTTAAAACCCTCCTATTTATGGTATTTTGCTATGCGGCAGCAAATTTATTGAAGAGAGAGGGAGAAAAACTAAGACTCTAAGTCTATGATATTTTGAAAGTAATAAATATTTTAAACTATATGGTAGAGTCTGCATTGTGAGTGCTCTTATATGAATCGTATGATGAAGTACTACATGAGTGGATATATAGAAAAGGAAGTGCAGTAATCGTAATATATAGTTTCAATAAAGTTATTATGCATAGATAGTCAATTTATGTCTGACCAAATTTATAAAGAAGACTCATATTTATAACACCAAATAGAAATACTATAAGGATATATTTTATGATGGATCTTATCACACTTATTTAGTACTTATTATGAATGCTAAGGCTATATATATATAAAGATAGCGCAGAAGGAATATACAGTGAATAACATAAAATATTCAGAATGTCACTATCGGTCAACAGTGATCATTATCCTCCAGAAGACAATGTGACGTTGCAAGGTCACCATCCTGCAACAGTAGAAGCCGATAATTGAAGACGTGCTGTGACAGACCCTCAGACTCCAGTCCTCAGATAAGCTCAAAGGACGACCAGCTCAGCCTGAAGGACGCCCTATCTGTCCAGAAGATAGACATGAAGGACGATCTAGAAGGCTCCCACTCTTTAAAAGGAGAAGCAATGCGCCTGCATTCAGCATCGGCACGAAGACCATCCGCTCATCCATCCGCAACATCCTCACCCGCAGAGCCTCACTCCCATACACCATGAAGATCGCTGCCTCAGAACTCCTTTGAGCCAGTCCACCATAAGTAATAGCAGTAGCACTCCACTACCGTGGTAGTATTCCATCACCCTTGTAAATTAAAGAATAAAGGAGGTCCTGCCGATCTTCCTGCGCTTGTAAGTTGACTAAGGTTTATACTAAGTGCTTGGGGTTTTCCGAAAGGGAAAGCCGTATGTAAGCTTGCCTTGTGAAAATGAATTAAGCTTTTCCGTTTTTAATCCGGGTTGTCCTTTAAGCTCATTCATATGGGGGCAACATCTCTACATTAGGGACCCTATAGGAGAAACCTCTGTGCGTATCGTTCTCGTGTTAGCCCCAGAGTGTGGCGTTTGTAGAGAACCCTGAGTCTCAGAGAACTGTTCCCTTCGGGTGGAACTGCCTGGAGAGACGATAGAGCCTGAGTCCTGTGTGTCCGTGGCGAAGGGGATAGCTTGAGAAGAAGAACGGGTTGGCCTGGTTCTGTAGCAAATTTAGTGATGCATACGGTGAGTACCGAGTAGGACTGACACAAGCATAAGCCACACGACCGGCTGAAAACCCTGGTCTCACCAGCCTTGCAAAAGATCCTGAGAATCACACGCATATATAATTCCGCATACTCTGATCACTCATATATTTAATAAATCACAATCACACGTGCTAATAATCACGCACGCACGCATCCTGTCGCCATCCGCGAATAGTGTTTATGAATATAAATATTCATCAAGTGCTTGAGATAGTAGCCCTGCATAGTGCCAAATAGTGACGAGAGTTCAAGTGCCTGAGGCACTTCCCGCGTAGTGCTCATGCACTGTTCATATTCCGAATTTAATTAGCAGCCCATATTTTGAATAGTGCCACGAATCTGAATAGTAACCGACCGAATTTGAATAGTGCCATGAATAGTAACTTGCAAATTTTAAAATTTAAATTTCAAATTTGAAGTTTGAGAGTTTGAATACCGATTGATCCTGTAACAGTGGTATCCGAGCCTGGTCAATAATATTTGAATTTAAGGGAATTACCAATATTAGTGAAGATTAAAAATGGATGATGAATCAATATTTTCAATTATAAACTTAGACTATGAAATTAAAACGTATGAACAAAACCTAAGTAAAATTTCTAATTAATATTTTACATCTGGAATATGTGATTGGAATGCTATAAGAGAAAAAAATATTTCAAAAGACAAATCTACGAGACTATGGAAAATGAAAGAAGACAGAAGCTAGAAAGCAAAAAATTTATAGCCCCAAAGAAATATGAAGCTATGTTAACACCTACAAGGGTTGAGAAAAATTAAGCTCAAAAGGAGACAAAGAATTGTAAAATCATAGTAGTAGAAAATAAAGAAAATGATATCAGCGAAGAAGAGAAATGGGAGATTAATAATAAATTGCTACTAGAAAGTTATGAAGAAGAAAATAATGCTCGGTGTTATAAAGATTTCATAGACTCTTTAGGTGATGAAGAATTATGCAATTTAGATAATGCTTTAGAAGGATTAGATATAGTATTTAATAATAGTTCAATAAAAGCAAAAAATAAATTAATGGATCAAGGAAGTTGTGAACATGACTGGATAAAAGGTAGAGATGATTATAATATAAAATGTATGTTCTGTATATATTACCTAGTCAAGAAAATAGATTTACATGTAGTAAATGTCTAAAGCAAGCATGTGTTTCTTGCTTAAAAGAAAATAATCAGAAATGGAGGCAAGAAGTAGAACTAGAGCGAGAAGATAAATTATTATCAAGCGAGTCAGAAATTTAGAAAATAGAGTAAATAACTTAGAAGCAGAATTGGAAGAGCTAAGAAAACGAAACTTAACTCATTGAAATAGATAAAAATAAAGACAATATCCATACTAAGTTAAAAGATCAAGCAATAGTAAGTGAGAAAAATGATAAGGCTACACAATTTAAAGATGCCATAATAAATTTTGGTAACAAATATATAGTTAAGTTACCATTTAAAGAGATAGTAGGAATAAGAATACCTGTAAAACTAAATTTAACGCCTACCATTACTTATAAGACTTTGGCATTGGTAGATACTGGGTGTACAAAAATATCATACATGATAAATATTTTGCAAGATGCCCAGGAGATAGTGCAAACAATAAATCAAGATAAAGCGAGAATATTCTATCGATATGTCTAGGAATAACAAGGGCTCATAATCAAATAGCTTATAATGTTGAAATACAAATAAATAATACAAAGTATATAATAGATGAAATTACAGTAAGAGATTTATCTAAGATAAATATTGACATGCTATTAGGTTTAAGATTTTTACAATTTTTAGTGCAAACAACAATTATACATGAGCAAGGAATAACATTTGTTCCTTATCAAGATAATATTTCATATATAATAGAAATAGAAAGAAATAAAGGTTCTAATTTAGAACAGTCTAAATTAAAAATTGAAGAGTCTGATAACTATGAAGAGTTAGGTAAAATTATAGAAGATTAGTATACAATAAATTTAAATAATGAATGTATTAGTTTGCAATCTTTAGCACCAAATTGGTACAGAGACATAAAATCTAAAAAAGACATAGATAAGATAGTACAAAGACTGGAAGATATTTAGATAATTGGAGAAATACCAATGAAGCATTGGGATAGGAATGGTATAGTATGCAAAATTAATATAATAAATCCAGAATATATAATTAAGACTAGTCCTATAGAAGTGACACCTAAAGACATAGAAGAATTTAAAATGCATATAGAAGATTTGCTAAAACTAGGAGCCATAAGAGAAAGTCGAAGTCCTCATAGATCAACGGCATTTATAGTTAGAAATCATGCTGAAGTAGCTAGAGGAAAATCAAGAATGGTTATAAACTATAAAAGACTAAATGACAATACTATAGATGATGCTTATAATATTCCAAACAAGCAAGAATGGATAAATAGAATACAAGGATGTAAATATTTCTCAAAATTTGATTTAAAAGCTGGGTTTTGGCAAGTAAAAATGGCAGAAGAATCAATAGAATGGACCGCATTCACATGTCCTCAAGGCCATTTTGAATGGATAGTAATGCCATTAGGATTAAAAAATGTCCCTGCCCTATTCCAAAGAAAAATACAGAATATTTTCAATGAAAATCTAGAATTTATATTAGTTTATATGGATGACCTTCTAATCTTTTCAAAATCTTACAAAGAGCATATAGCTCATTTGAAAACATTTTTTAAAAAGTAGAGCAACAGAGGTTGATACTTTCGAAAAGAAAAATGAAAATATGCAAAGAAAAGATAAATTTCCTAGGTCATGGAATAGGATATGGAAAAATTCATCTGCAAGATCATATTGCGAAGAAAATCTTACAATTTCCTGATATCATGAATGATAAAAGACTTTATAATAATTTTTAGGAATAGTAAATTATGCTAGAAATTATATTGAAAATCTATCAAAGTTAGCTGGACCATTATATGCTAAGTTAAGAAAGAATGGACAAAAGCATTTTAATTAAAGATATAAAATTAGTAAGAATCATAAAAGATAAGGTTAAAGATTTAAAACCTTTAGAATTACCCTTAGATGATAATTATTTTATAATAGAGACAGATGCATCAGAATTAGGATGGGTGCGATACTTAAACAAAAGCCGCACAAATATTCACCAAAGTTAGAAGAAAAAATATGTTGATATGCTTCAGGTAAATATAAGTTAAAGACAATAAATAATACAGATAGAGAAATTTTAGCTGTGATCAACGTAATAAATGCTTTTAGATTATATCTAGGTTTTAAAGAATTCACAGTAAGAACAGACTGTGAAGCTATATGCAAATATTATAATAAAATCAATAGTAAGAAAAGTTCAACTAGGAGATGGGTTTTATTTGAAGATATTATTACCGGAAATGGTTATAAAGTAATATTTGAGCATATAAAAGAAAAAGATAATACCTTGCCTGATATATTTTCTCGATCATCTATTTTGCAGGAATGAAGAAAGGAGTAAGCCCCACTGGGGGTGAACATTACTACTTTGAAAATAAAAATAAATTAAGAATTTTCCCACCTAATACATATAAATTCAAGCCTCGAGACCATATTGTGCTAAATGATGTCTAAGAATGTGTTCTAGATAATTTTTGGTTTCAATATAATAATAAAAGAGAAGATAGAGGTTATATGCTAGCAATACTAAATAGCTTGGCTGAATATTTTAATATGATTAATGGAAAAATACAACATAAAGAATTACCTATCAATATAAAGAAGAGACCTATATATGTGATATATAAAGGAACAGTACCAGGAGTTTATAGAACATATGAAGCAATTATAGTTCAGCAGATGGAAATGGAAAGAGAAGGAAAGGGTAGACCATTATGGAAAAAATATCTAGATATTGATCAAGCCCTCTTATATGCACGAAGCATTCTGGGTATAAATTATTTTTTAGAACCTGCAGCAAAAGACTATATTCAGCATTAAAAAAACAAAAGATGTGAAGATAAATGTGCCGGGAATAAATATGCAAGAAGCTAGTTTATCAAAAATACCTACCTATAAAGATGCTGTAAAGAAAGAAATATTGATTGAAGATATTATTAAAAAAAGGATAAAAGAAAGGCTCGACTCAATAATTCCTCAATTAAATAAGAATATAAAAGAAGAAGTCTTGCAAGAATCAAAACAGGAAATAAATGAAATATTTCAATCTGTAAACCAAGACTTTGAAAATATAAAAGCAGATTATGAGAAATATATAAAGAAAGACTATGATTCAAAGATGAATGCACAAATATCTGAAGATGATATCAATGAAATGTTAGACGACAACATGATGGATGTCCGTGGTCAAGGGCAGCCGTTAGAATAATAAATGAAAATTAGAATAAACATCAGGATATTATAAATATGTATTCCCTATGTTGATAAGGTGTTATCAACAATTTAGCCGCAGGAAAGATAATAATAAAAACCACATGCCAGCGAAACTGATTGTTGTTTGCAACACCAATCATTCGGACATGGAAGACCATACCCTACCCCCTGAATAATTTTGATAAATAAATTTACATTAAAGACAACGCAGAAGTAATATACAGTGAATAACATAAAATATTCAGAATGTCACTATCGGTCAACAGTGATCATTATCCTCCAGAAGACAATGTGACGTTGCAAGGTCACCATCCTGCAACAGTAGAAGCTGATAATTTGAAGACGTGCTGTGAAGGACCCTCAGACTCCAGTCCTCAGATAAGCTCAAAGGACAACCAGCTCAGCCTGAAGGACACCCTATCTGTCCAGAAGATAATTACGAAGGACGATCCAGAAGACTCCTCTCACTCTTTAAAAGGAGAAGCAATGCGCCTGCATTCAGCATCGGCACGAAGACCATCCGCTCATCCATCCGCAACATCCTTACCCGCAGAGCCTCACTCCCATACACCATGAAGATCGCTGCATCAGAACTCCTCTGAGCCAGTCCACCATAAGTAATAGAAGTAGCACTCCACTACCGTGGTAGTATTCCATCACCCTTGTAAATTAGAGAATAAAGGAAGTCCTGCCGATCTTCCTGCGCTTGTAAGGTAACTAAGGTTTGTACTAAGTGCTTGGGGTTTCCCGAAAGGAAAAGCCGTATGTAAGCTTGCCTTGTGAAAATGAATTAAGCTTTTCCGTTTTTAATCCCGGTTGTCCTTTCAGCTCGTTCATATGGGGCAACGTCTCTATGCTAGGGACCCTATAGGAGAAACCTCTGTGCGCATCGTTCTCGTGTTAGCCCCAGAGTGTGGCGTTTGTAGAGAACCCTGAGTCTCAGAGAAGTGTTCCCTTTGGGTGGAACTGCCTAGGGAGACGATAGAGCCTGAGTCCTATGTGTCTGTGGTGAAGGGGATAGCTTGGGAAGAAGAATGGGTTGGCCCGGTTCTGTAGCAAGTTTAGTGATGCATACGGTGAGTACCGAGTAGGACTGACACAAGCATAAGCCACATGACCGGCTGAAAACCCTAGTCTCGCCAGCCTTGCAAAAGATCCTGAGAATCACACGCATATACAATTCCGCATACTCTGATCACTCATATATTTTATAAATCACAATCACTCATGCTAATAATCACGCACGCACCATCCTGTCGCCATCCGCGAATAGCATTTATGAATATAAATATTCATCAAGTGCTTGAACTAGTAGCCCTGCATAGTGCCAAATAGTTACGAGAGTTCAAGTGCCTGAGCCACTTCGCGTGAAGTGCTCGTGCACTGTTCATCACTGTTCATATTCCAAATTTAATCAACGGCGCATATTTTGAATAGTGCCATGAATTTGAATAGTAACCGACCGAATTTGAATAGTGCTGTGAATAGTAACTCACAAATTTTAAAATTTGAATTACGAATTTGAAGTTTGAGAGTTTGAATACCAATAGATCCTGTAACAATTACGATCAATCGGTATTCTAACTCTCAAACTTTAAATTCGAAATTCAAATTTTAAAATTCATGAGTTACTATTCAAATTCATGGCACTATTCAAAATATGCGCGCTGATTAAATTCGGAATATGAACAGTGCACGAGCACTATGCGGGAAGTGCCTCAGGCACTTGAACTCTCGTCACTATTTGGCACTATGCAGGGCTACTATCTCAAGCACTTGATGAATATTTATATTCGTAAACACTATTCACGGATGGCGACAGGATACGTGTGTGCGTGATTATTAGCACGAGTGATTGTGATTTATTAAATATATGAGTGATCAGAGTATGCAAAATTATATATGCGTGTGATTCTCAGGATCTTTTGTAAAGCTGGCGAGACCAGGGTTTTCAGCCGGTCGTGTGGCTTATGCTTGTGTCAGTCCTACTCGATACTTACCGTATGCATCACTAAACTTGCTACAGAACCAGGCCAACCCATTCTTCTTCCCAAGCTATCCCCTTCGCCACGGACACACAGGACTCAGGCTCTATCGTCTCCCCAGGCAGTTCCACCCAAAGGGAACACTTCTCTGAGACTCAGGGTTCTCTACAAACATCACACTCTGGGGCTAACACGAGAACGATACGCACAGAGGTTTCTCCTATAGGGTCCCTAGCATAGAGACGTTGCCTCATATGAACGAGCTCAAAGGACAACCGGGATTAAAAACGGAAAAACTTAATTCATTTTCACAAGGCAAGCTTACATACAGCTTTCCCTTTCGAGAAACCCCAAGCACTTAGTACAAACCTTAGTTACCTTACAAGCGCAGGAAGATCGGCAGGACTTTCTTTATTCTCTAATTTACAAGGGTGATGGAATACTACCACGGTAGTGGAGTGCTACTGCTATTACTTATGGTGGACTGGCTCAGAGGAGTTCTGAGGCAGCGATCTTCATGGTGTATGGGAGTGAGGCTCTGCAGGTGAGGATGTTGCGGATGGATGAGCGGATGGTCTTCGTGCCAATGCTGAATGCAGGCGCATTGCTTCTCCTTTTAAAGAGTGAGAGGAGCCTTCTGGATCGTCCTTCGTGATTATCTTCTGGACAGATAGGGCGTCCTTCAGGCTGAGCTGGTTGTCCTTTGAGCTTATCTGAGGACTGGAGTCTGAGGGTCCTTCACAGTACGTCTTCAAATTATCGGCTTCTACTGTTGCAGGATGGTGACCTTGCAACGTCACATTGTCTTCTGGAGGATAATGATCACTGTTGACCGATAGTGACATTCTGAATATTTTATGTTATTCACTGTATATTCCTTTTGCGCTATCTTTAATGTAAATTTATTTATCAAAATTATTCAGGGGTATGGTCTTCCACGCCCGAATGATTGGTGTTGCAAACAGCAATCAGTTTCTCTGGCATGTGGTTTTTATTATTCTTTTTCCCTGGTCAAATTGTTGATAACACCTTATCAACATAGGGAATATATTTATATTATCCTGATGTTTATTCTAATTTTCATTTATTATTCTAACGGCTGCCCATGACCACGAACATCCATCATGTTGTCGTCTAACATTTCATTGATATCATCTTCAGATATTTGTGCATTCATCTTTGAATCATAGTCTTTCTTTATATATTCCTCATAATCTGCTTTTATATTTTCAAAGTCTTGGTTTACAGATTGAAATATTTTATTTATTTTCTGTTTTGATTCTTGCAAGACTTCTTCTTTTATATTCTTCTTTAATTGAGGAATTATTGAGTCAAGCCTTTCTTTTATCTTTTTTTCAATACTATCTTCAATCAATATTTCTTTCTTTACAGCATCTTTATAGGTAGGCATTTTTGATGAACTGGCTTCTTGCATATTTATTCCTGGCACATTTATCTTCACATATTTTGTTTTTTTGTAATGCTGAATATAGTCTTTTGCTGCAGGTTCTAAAAAATAATTTATACCCAGAATGCTTCGTGCATATAAGATAGCTTGTTCAATATCTAGATATTTTTTCCATGATGGTCTACCCTTTCCTTCTCTTTTCATTTCCATCTGCTGAACTATAATTGCTTCATATGTTATATAAACTCCTGGTATTGTTCCTTTATATATCACATATATGGGTCTCTTCTCTATATTGATAGGTAATTCTTTATGTTACATTTCTTCATTAATCATATTAAAATATTCAGCCAAGCTATTTAGTATTGCTAGCATATAACCTCTACCTTCTCTTTTATTATTATATTGAAACCAAAAATTGTCTAGAACACATTCTTGGACATCATCTAGCACAATATGGTCTCGAGGCTTGAATTTATATGTATTAAGTTGGAAAATTCTTAACTTATTTTCATTTCCAAAGTAGTAATGTTCACCCCTAGTGGGGCTTACTCCTTTCTTCATTCCTACAAAATAGATGATCAAGAAAATATATCAAGCAAGGTATTATCTTTTCCTTTTATATGCTCAAATATTACTTTATAACCATTTCCGGTAATAATATCTTCAAATAAAACCTATCTCCTAGTTGAACTTTTCTTACTATTAATTTTATTATAATATTTGCATATAGCTTCACAGTCTGTTTTTACCGTGAATTCTTTAAAATCTAGATATAATCTAAAAGCATTTATTGCATTGATCACAGCTAAAATTTCTCTATCTGTATTATTTATTGTCTAACTTATATTTACCTGAAGCATATCTACATATTTTTTCTTCTAACTTTGGTGAATATTTGTGCGGCTTTTGTTTAAGTATCGCACCCCATCCTAATTCTGATGCATCTGTCTCTATAATAAAATAATTATCATCTAAGGGTAATTCTAAAGGTTTTAAATCTTTAACCTTATCTTTTATGATTCTTACTAATTTTATATCTTCAGAATTAAAATGCTTTTGCCCATTCTTTCTTCACTTAGCATATAATGGTCCAGCTAGCTTTGATAGATTTTTAATATAATTTCTAGCATAATTTACTATTCCTAAAAATTATTGTAAAGTCTTTTTATTATTCATGATATCAGGGAATTATAAGATTTTCTTCGCAATATGATCTTGCAGATGAATTTTTCCATATCCTATTTCATGACCTAGGAAATTTATTTTTTCTTTGCATATTTCCATTTTTCTTTTCGAAAGTATCAACCCGTGTTGCTCTACTTTTCTAAAAAATGTTTTCAAATGAGCTATATGCTCTTTGTAAGATTTTAAAAAGATTAGAAGGTCATCAATATAAACTAATATAAATTCTTGATTTTCATTGAAAATATTCTGCATTTTTCTTTGGAATAGGGCAGGGGCATTTTTTAATCCTAATGGCATTACTATCTATTCAAAATGGCCTTGAGGACACGTGAATGCGGTCCATTCTATTGATTCTTTTGCCATTTTTACTTGCCAAAACCCAGCTTTTAAATCAAATTTTGAGAAATATTTACATCCTTGTATTCTATTTATCCATTCTTGCTTGTTTGGAATATTATAAGCATCATCTATAGTATTGTCATTTAGTCTTTCATAGTTTATAACCATTCTTGATTTTCCTCTAGCTACTTCAGCATGATTTCTAACTATAAATGCCGTTGATCTATGAGGACTTCCACTTTCTCTTATGGCTCTTAGTTTTAGCAACTCTTCTATATGCATTTTAAATTCTTCTATGTCTTTAGGTGTCGCTTCTATAGGACTAGTCTTAATTATATATTCTGGATTTATTATATTAATTTTGCATACTATACCATTCCTATCCCAATGCTTCATTGGTATTTCTCCAATTATCTGAATATCTTCCAGTCTTTGTACTATCTTATCTATGTCTTTTTAGATTTTATGTCTCTGTACCAATTTGGTGCTAGAGATTGTAAACTAATACATTCTTTATTTAAATTTATAATTTCACCTAACTCTTCATAATTATCAGACTCTTCAATTTTTAATTCAGACTGTTCTAAATTAGAACCTTTATTCTTTCTATTTCTATTATATATGGAATATTATCTTGATAAGGAACAATGTTATTCCTTGCTCATGTATAATTGTTGTTTGCGCTGAAAATAATAAAAATCTTAAACCTAATAGCATGTCAACATTTATCTTAGATAAATCCCTTACCGTAATTTTATCTATTATATACTTTGTATTATTTATTTGTATTTCAACATTATAAGCTATTTGATTATGAGCCCTTGTTATTCCAGACATATCAGTAGAATATTCTGCTTTATCTTGATCTATTGTTTGCACTATCTCCGGGCATTTTGCGAAATATTTATCATGTATGATTTTTTTTACACCCAGTATCTACCAATGCCAAAGTCTTATAAGTAATGGTAGGCGTTAAATTTAGTTTTACAGGTATTCTTATTCCTACTATCTCTTTAAATGGTAACTTAACTATATATTTGTTACCAAAATTTATTATGACATCTTTAAATTGTGTAGCCTTATCATTTTTCGCACTTACTATTGCTTGATCTTTTAACTCAGTATGGATATTGTCTTTATTTTTATCTATTTCAATGAGTTCTGTTCTGTTTCTTAGCTCTTCCAATTCTGCTTCTAAGTTATTTACTCTATTTTCTAAATTTCTGACTCTGCTTGATAATAATTTATCTTCTAGCTCTAGTTCTACTTCTTGCCTCCATTTCTGATTATTTTCTTTTAAGCAAGAAACACATGCTTGCTTTAGACATTTACTACATGTAAATCGATTTTCTTGACTAGGGTAATATATATAGAACATACATTTTATATTATAATCACCTCTACCTTTTATCCAAATCATGTTCACAACTTCCTTGATCCATTAATTCATTTTTTGCTTTTATTGAACTATTATTAAATACTATATCTAATCCTTCTAAAGCATTATCTAAATTGCATAATTCTTCATCACCTAAAGAGTCTATGAAATCTTTATAACACTGAGCATTATTTTCTTCTTCATAACTTTCTAGTAGCAATTTATTATTAATCTCCCATTTCTCTTCTTCGCTAATATCATTTTCTTTATTTTCTACTACTATGATTTTACTATTCTCTGTTTCCTTTTGAGCTTTATTTTTCTCAACCCTTATAGGTGTTAACACAGCTTCATATTTCTTTGGGGCTATAAATTTTTTGCTTTCTAGCTTCCCGTCTTCTTTCATTTTCCATAGTCTGTCGATTTGTCTTTGGAAATATATTTCTTTTTCTCTTATAGCATTCCAATCACATATTCCAGATGTAAAATATTCATTAGAAATTTTACTTGGCTTTTGTTCATACGTTTTGATTTCATTGTCTAAGTTTATAATTGAAAATATTGATTCATCATCCATTTTTAATCTTCACTAATATTGGTAATTCCCTTAAATTCAAATGTTATTAACCAGGCTCGGATACCACTGTTACAGGATCTATCGGTATTCAAACTCTCAAACTTCAAATTCGAAATTCAAATTTTAAAATTTGCAAGTTACTATTCATGGCACTATTCAAATTCGGTCGGTTACTATTTAAATTTGTGGCACTATTCTCTGAGACTCAGGGTTCTCTACAAATGCCACACTCTGGGGCTAGCACGAGAACGATACGCACAGAGGTTTCTCCTATAGGGTCCCTAGACGTTGCCTCATATGAACGAGCTTAAAGGACAACCGGGATTAAAAACGGAAAAGCTTAATTCATTTTCATAAGGCAAGCTTACATACGGCTTTCCCTTTCAGGAAACCCCAAGCACTTAGTACAAACCTTAGTTACCTTACAAGCGCAGGAAGATCGGCAGGACTTCCTTTATTCTCTAATTTACAAGGGTGATGGAATACTACCACGGTAGTGGAGTGCTACTGCTATTACTTATGGTGGACTGGCTCAGAGGAGTTCTGAGGCAGCGATCTTCATGGTGTATGGGAGTGAGGCTCTGCGGGTGAGGATGTTGCGGATGGATGAGCGGATGGTCTTCGTGCCGATGCTGAATGCAGCCGCATTGCTTCTCCTTTTAAAGAGTGAGAGGAGCCTTCTGGATCGTCCTTCGTGATTATCTTCTGGACTGATAGGGCGTCCTTCAGGCTGAGCTGGTCGTCCTTTGAGCTTATCTGAGGACTGGAGTCTGAGGGTCCTTCACAAAGACGTCTTCAAATTATCGAGGGTCCTTCACGCACGTCTTCAAATTATTGTGACAGCAGGGATGGTGACCTTGCAACGCATATTGTCGGGATTGACTGTGCAACGGAGGATGATCACTTATATATATATATATATATATATATATATATATATATATATATATATATATATATATATATATATATATATATATATATATATATATATATATATATATATATATATATATATATATATATATATATATATATATATAGTATTACTATAGTGACCTTAACATAGCAAAACGTCATATTGTCTTCTCACTTCCCAGGAGGATAATGATCACTATATATATATATATATATATATATATATATATATATATATATATATATATATATATATATATATATATAAACATATGTACGTATATATATACACGTATGCATGTACGTATATATGTATGTATGCATGTACGTGTGTATATATATATAGAGGAGGTTTGTCTCGCATCATATAATGAGGCTTGCATAATGAGGTTTACGTGCATATATTTGTATGCATTTTCGTTCGGCTATATAAGATGGAACCATCGGATTCATGGTGACACTCCATATACACTATATATGCTTCATATATATTGTGGTTTTGTATGCACGATTGATACGTTTTTATATGCAATGTGAAATTGTATGCAAAATTTACAACGGTTTTGTATGCAAGGTGAAAATATATGCATGGTGATTTATATGCATGTTTACATGCTAAATTCTGCTTGTTTATATGCAATGTTTTTTATGAATGGTGGAATTACAATTTTGTAGAGGTTTGAGATAGGTTTATATACATGGTGGAACTTTAATTCCTGTTTATAAATGTATGGTGATATCCTTACACGTATGCATGTACGTATATATGTATGTATGCATGTACGTGTGTACCTTTTATGCTTTTGATTTGGTTTGTATATATATCGGAGTTCGCATATTGGAGCGCGGTTTACATGCATAGCACAATATAGTTTTGTATGCATGTTTATATATGAAAATGAGATCAAAATGCTTGTATCCATATCTGATTGTATGTTTATATTGTAGTAAACGAAGAGTCCTTGTATGATGGCGATATTGCATGGGGGTGGTAGGCGGCCCGCGACGCAGGATAGGTTTAGATGTATGGTGAAAAATCGTGATATGCATAGTTTAATAGGTTTCTATCGCAATTGAATTCAAATGTCAAATTCAAAGTGTTGGGTGGAACACTGTGTGTGTGTTGTTGTTCAAATGTCATATTTTGTGTATGTGTGTGTATGTTGTGTATGTTTGTATGTGTGTGTATTTTAGTGTGTTGTGTAATGTTATGATTCATGTGTATGTGTGTTTCGTATCTTGTATATATAACAGATTTATGCATTGTGTGATAAAAAAAGTGTACGTGTAGATTTATATGCGTCCGGTCTCGTGGTTGTGGAGGGGTCCCCACCTGCGCGTCAGCACCGCATGTGGGTTGGCTGGCCGGGTTGGGCTGGTTGGGTGGGGTGGCTCGGGCTTCCATATTGGAAGCTCTGTGCTGTATGCATGTACGTATATATAAACATATGTACGTATATATATACACGTATGCATGTACGTATATATGTATGTATGCATGTACGTGTGTATATATATATGTGCGCTATTCTACACCAAAGGTGTAGCTACACCAAGAGATAAAAACTGACTGTACAATACTGAATAATACTGAACCGCGTTCAGTATTAGTCAGTATTATGCATCAGTATTACGAAATACTGGCTAATACTGACACGTAACGTACCGAACAATACTGAACAGTACTGAATTTGTCTCTGTTATACCTACACCTTGGGTGTAGAATAGCATATGTATATGTATATGTATATGTATATGTATATGTATATGTATATGTATATGTAATCGACAGTGCTATTCTACACCCTAGGTGTAGTTACACCAAGAGATAAAACCTGACTATGAAATACTGAATAATACTAAACCGCGTCCAGTATCAGTGTCAGTATCACAAAATACTGAATAATACTGACACGCGAGTACCGAATAGTACTAAATGGTGCTGAATTTTGTTCAGTTTTATCTCTTGATGTAGCTACACCTAGGGTGTAGAATAACACTTGTATAAAAAAATTGTATATACTTGTTAAAATTTAAGAAGTTTTAACTCTAACTCGAATAACATGTTTGGATGCAGGCAACGTATTTAAGTGCTCTGCTATTGTATAACCTAGAGACAATGAAAACAAAGGGAGCTGTCCCGTATGTGTTTCCGAAACGTACCTGAAAGATACTTATCAAGGCCTCCATTACACATGTACTCGAAGCAGAGCATTCTTGTCAGTTGTTCAACAACAATACCTTTCCCGTTTCGTTGCTTCATCATCATTGCCCCCCTTGATTCGGCACAGAAACCTAGAAGCTGTACTACATTTTTGTGTTTGATATCCATAAGAGAAGAGGCCTCATTCTCGAAGGATCGGTCATCACCCTCCAGAATTGTTTCATGAAACTTTTTGATGGCAATAACTAAACCACAGGGGAGAATGCCCTTCACAGAATTGATGTTTGAACCGTTAATTAATTACTGCTGCCAACATCCGAAGATTGATTGGAGCAAAAAGAACCAGTCATACCTTGTAAACCACTCCATACCCACCCCTGCCCAGTTCTTGCTCATCGGAAAAATTACTTGTGATGTATCTCAAAAAGTCTAGAGGCAGAGGAATTGGATCTCCAGTTTGATGCAGCAGATCGTTCTCGTACCCCAGTATCATCCTTTCAGTAGCTCTGTCCATTCCTAAATACACGGAAACTGCGTTATGTGGGAAATTATATACTTGTGTCAAACATAGATTGTGTTATGTTACTTTATCTGATGTGCAGCAGAACTAAGAACTACAGTGTGACTCGCAACACAAATATGTGGAAAACTAACTACTCAACAGGGTATATTTGTTATGTTCCCAAAAAAAAAAAAAAACAGAGTATATTTGTTAGAACAGGTACCAGACCAGCTCAATTGATCGTACCTGCCAGCCAGGCCGACGATGAAGCCTCTCGATCTGGGAAGACACGTGAGGTGGCCATGATGGAGCCTCACGGGCTCACAGCAATACGTTGACCAACTGGACCGCCATGACCATGCCGGTGGTCAACGATTGTGAATTGTGATCAGAAGCCTGCAAACAAAGAAGATGGAAAGAATACCGATTTAGAACGAAATACAACATCACAACCCCCGTCCCTCTTCTCCCTTCCTCATCAAATAGAATGGCGAGCCAACAAATTAAAAGCTAAAAGGGGACGAGTCTCTGAACTTTTTGAAGCTACAGACTTTAAATACTACATACATGATGCTAAGGCTACTATAGTTACAGGGAGATCAGCAGAGCCACCACAATGCAAAACACATATTCTCCAAACCCACCTCTTGCAAACTGTTGTGCTAGTTTAAAACTCAAAGATCTTCAGTACCACCGGAAGATATATGTTTGAGTTCTGCTGCGTGCAGGGAGAGGAGGAAACCACCATTAGTAAAACTGATGCTGATGTGTCTAGAACAGAAGAAACTATCAACAAGCAAATCAAGCTTACCCACAAAGAACCAAGAAGAGGAACAAGAGCAGGATTTGATCACCGAGGTTGTTAAGGACAGAATCGGTGCTAGCTCCTGCGGTTAATTAGACTGAAGATCCCATGTTGCTCACGTGTACTGCCTGCAAGCAAGATAATATAGTAGAGGCGGCTCAAGACGATTGAGAGGGTACCAGGGCAGACGATCGACCGATGAGAAGTCTGAGATTCCGTGGAGGCGAAAGGTCATCGTCGACGAGCTGAGCAGACCTGTATTGAGGACTGACAATATAATCCCTCAACTATAAACCCTGCTCCCCTCCTGTTTCCCTTCAAAAACAACTATAAACCCTGCTGCCAAAGGAGAAAAAACTGTCTACAATTTTACTCACCAAGTAGAGAAACGAGCAGGATCTGATTTGATCTGACCACCCAAGTTGTTTCAATGTCCGCTTGGTGTTGGAGTTTGATGCTTCTGCGTGCAGCACGGCACCAGTGGATCTGAAGATCTCTTTGAGTTTATTCGATGCTTCTGCGTGCAGGGAGAGATGAAACTACCATTAGCTAGTGCTGGTCTACTAATAAGCAATACTGATGTTGCTTCTGCTGCCAGAGCCAGAGGAGAAAAACTATCTACAAGTTTACTCACCAAAGCAGAGAAAGGAGCAGCCGAGCAGGATCTGATCTTATCTGATCAGATCTGATGAACCAAGTTGATTTGAGGACACAATCGGCGAGAGAATTCCGGCGACAACCACGCGAACTCGATCTCGAGAGGGCGATGTAGTGAAGCTATAGGGGGTTGGTGGATCGGAGCTGAGATGACTGAGGAAAGTGAGGAACCGAGCAATAATGCACATCCACTGTGTCAACGCGCGTCAACTCCAGTCTAGAGGACGGTCACCATGTGGTACCGAGTAGCCAGGTTTCACGTGCTATCCTCTTTTTCCTTTTTATTAGGGGAATTCACATACTGTCTCCTGAGTCCTGGTCTCGGCAGGCGGCAGACAGTGAAAATGGGCCTTAATAAAAGAAGCGAAATTATGTTCGCAAGTGCAAAAAAATATATATATATCGGATTATATTTCTATTATAGCGTATTTGGCCCATGAGATACAATCATACAAGCCAAGGCTATTAGCCTGGCCCATGAGATACAAGATAAGGCAGTCGCAAAAAAAAAAGGACATACAAGACAAGGCCATTTGGATGCCGATACATAGACTTAAGACAGGCCCACCTGATACAAGATTCTCCGTGGGCCTGGCTCCGCAATTGAAATCTGTTTATAGCGGGCAAGAAAACAGAATCGTTTAGCGGATGGTGAGCGGTATCTGCATTCCAATGGGCCCGTAATTGTTTATGCTGTTATCCATCACGGAGGATTGGACGAATCAAGCGCAAAGATACCCCAAGGCCCATTAACAGTTGAGGCGTGCCAATCCGCCGCCGCGTTGCAGTACCACCACCGACGTGGGCAACTCGCTGCGCGCCGCCGTCCTCGCGGTCACGAACGCTCCAAGATCTCTGGATGCAGGGGACGGAGCAGAGGCGGGCAGATCTGTCCCTGCTCGGTCGAGGATGCAAGGTTGAGCCGGTGCTCGTCGACCACTGATTGCAATGCAGGGGACGGAGCATAGCCCAGTGGAGTCCCCTGCTCGTTGCTCGGTCCAGCGGATCCCGCACCCACAGCTTGCCCCCAGGGACGGGTCGATGATCCATGGAGCTTCTTCACACAAAGCTGATGCGCCGCTTGGGATAAAACATGCTGCCATGTTCATGTATCGTTGCAATTCAGTTTCACTTGCCACGCATCAACGAAAAAAATCTATAAAACAGGTTTTTTTGAGGAATTAGAAAACAGGTAGAGACACAATACAAGGGAAAGAGAAGACTTACGTCAGGGGGACGGATGGACAGAGGCAGAGCTCATGTCATCCACTTGCATGATTCAGAGGCAAAGCTCCTGTATGCTGTATGGCAATCACCATTGCATTTGCATCTGGACAATGGACGACACAGATCCGACCTTCTCTCAGTTGAGTCAATCCGTACTACGGATGCATCTGGAGTCTGGACGCAAATGAGACTGAGGCCTCATTTCAATTGACAAGCTGTCGAGTTCATCTAGCACAAGAAGGCTCCATACCTGTGGAAGAAACAAAATTGGCAGAAACGCATTAAAAGAGATTATTGTCATTTTATAAACTGATTTAAACCTCTCCTGTACTCAGAACAATGTACTTTCTTACATCTGTTCCACACCAAAGCAACACCTATGTCACAGAAGCCCAAGGAAGCTGCAGAACGACCATCTCTGTCCATGCGGACCACCACCAGAACATAGGATCCTACACAAACCCAAGCTTGACAATGGCAGAGCAGCAGCATCCAGGGAAACATTTCCACCTCTTTCAGCCATCTGTCTAAGAATATGCCTTCGTAAATAAAATAGAACCATGCCTTTTTTTTTTTAAAGATCCAGAGCAAGTCCGGCTTATATTAATAAGGAGAATAGAGAATTACATGCAGCAGTTAAAGACAAAACAACCTCCTAGGTTTGACAGACTGTCAAGCTAGGTGTGGAAAAAACTAAAACAGACTACTCAAGTTCTAAAAACAACCGACGTGCATCTTCTAACTACACGATCATGGGACCTCAACTGCGTCTGCCCCTAGCTCCGCCGCAATTGCAGCTAGCGCGTTGCAAAGCTCTATGTCGTCAAGCCTCGCCGCGGGTCCGTAGAACCATGCCATTGTTACATGTACATAGTTTCACAAGTGTTTAGTTAGACTCTTTTATCAAGTGTTTTGCAGTTTTTGTTTGACATTTGTGAATAATGTTATGGTTTCAGGATTGTGTCTGCTATTTGTAAATTCAGCGATCAAAAGATTTTTTTTCACTGCCCACCTCTGAGGTTTCAGTAGCCATTGAGATGTACCAAAAACAAAGAGCACAAATTTTGCATTGCAGCATGATTGAACAACTGCCGTAGTATCTTGTGCTTTATTCAATGAGACTGGTACTGTCTTGTTTCGTTCCATTAAAAAGAACAGATATGGCATATTATTGTTTTGCTTAATGAGTGCCGCCAATGGAGATTCTCCGAAGAATTTAGTAGCATGACAATGTCAGTGTAACTTCCTGTTTCTATCTAAACGAAATTAGAATGCCTGCAAGTACTGAATAACACATATATCGACCTAAGGTCCATTACACTCAATCCGGTAAGAAACTTGACAGGTGTAATTAAGAAAAATAGAAATAACTACAATGGAGCAACAGATTGGTACTACTTCAGAAAAGAAATGAGAATAACAGAGTCTAGAAATAATGAGCAAAAGAATAATAAGAACTTAGAGATCAGAGTTAAAAGCAAAGCCATGCATTTCTTTTCTGCAAGCAGTACCTCAAGGCAACCTAGAAATAGTTGAAGCAGCTTTTACAAGCTGAGAGCTTTAATCTGCTTGGTCACTTGAGCATCAAAGCAAATATCTGCCTACAAATTTTACCCCATTGTTTGATCGTAGGGGAATGAGTTACAATGCAAGAAGGCAGTGCATAGCTTGATGAGAAAGTGAAAAAAAAAAAGAATCATACAAAATATTTTTTGAGACAAAATATAAATAGATATATAAATATCATGTTGAACATAATCAGGGCATACATTAAAATGTGTTTGTTACCTTTTCTATAAGTAGAGGCAATCATTTGTTTCTCAGATCAAAGAGACATGGGAAGACTGAAACAATTTATTGCTGAACTGGGGCTTTCTAAAGAGGCTAAGAGTGAAAACCTTTGACTAGAAAAGATTATACAGAGCCGTCCATATTTCAGTAAATCTTCAGAGATTCAAAACAACAAGGCAGGATTACGTTAAAGAGATTCACCTGAGGGAAAACATATAAAAGGTATTGTTAGGCATGAAACAGAATACCTTAGTAAAGGAAAAGTGTAGAAAGAACCAGAACAAGCATCAAATAAGCACTAAGCAACATGCTGAACATGTAAATAGTAGTATGAACTACGGAGGTGGTTTTACTGGCACTTACAGTTTGATGTACAGTGTGAAATGCGCGTCCAGAGATTCATGCTTCAGAATTCAGAATTGTAAATAGATAGGGAGAGAATCCAGAGAATAGAGTTATGCACAAAATTGAAGAAGTGCCCTGCACAGAAGATGGGAACAAGAGGGTTACCCATAAGCAAAGGAAATTGATGTGTGGGAAATTTCACCTCTTTGTTATCTTGGGTTTGTCATGCTTTGACTATTGGAATGATGTTTATGAACGTGCGGCACTGACTCTTTAGCTCCTCACTATCGCTGCCAATGAGATCTAATTCTCGCAGCGAAGTTGGAAGGTCATCCACCTTGGGCACCGACTGTATGGCTGGGCACCTTGTGATAAGTAATTTTTGTAGTGCATCTGGGAGGCAATCCTTGGGTAGTGACTGGATTTTTGGACAACCGTTGATATCCATCTCTTCCAGTGAACTTGGGAGGCCATCCTTGGGAAGCATCTGGATTGCTTTGCATGACCAGATCCGTAACCTCTTGAGGTTGGGAAGTCTATGCAGCCGTTTAGGAAGGCACTGCAGGTTGGGGCAGTCACGAAATGTGATATCCTCGAGGGAGTTGACCAATAGAAGGGCCCCTTGCTGCTCTTTGAAGCGCTCCACCTTATTATCCTTAGAAATTTTCAATTTGTTGAGTGAGGAAAAGAGCAGGCTACGAGGAATGAATGCAGCAGTGAATCCAGCCACATCATCTATTTTGAGTTCCTGCAGTTTGGAGGAATAGGATGGAATCTCCTGTTCGTGCAGCTTGTGAGATGGCCTTGGGCGAGGAGAGACAACAATCCCTCGCCTCTTAAATCCCTACGGTTGAATATATGTAAACTTGTGAGAGCGGTGAGATTTGATAGAGACACTGGTGTCCCTGTGCCCATCGCTCCGTAAATACCAAGGTGTTCTAAGGAGTTGGGGAAGGGGAAAGAAGAAGAGAAGGATGAAGACGAGTATGAGGACAGGAGCGTGGGGCAAGTGTTGATTACTAGCTTTCGGAGGGAGGTCAGAGCTTGGAGCCCTCCTCCTCGCCTAGTTCGTCCATCTTCTTTGTTGTTGTCATCATGTGGATTGGAGCGGAGAAGGCTCAGCTCTCGGCAGTCGAAGATCCACAGCTCCTGCAGTAGGGAGGCAAAAGCAACAGGCCGCGTTCTGCTTTTTCAGATGCGGCTATTACATCATCCTCTGCTCTTGCGCCCTGCTGCTGTTCCACTTCGCTAGCTGGAGATGACGGTCCAGGTGTTTCCATTGCGTGCTGTCCCCTCACATTCACAGCCAGACCTGTTACATTCTCACATCCCCACAGCTCCAGATCTGACAGGTTCGGGAAGTACACGAGTAGCTGTGTCAACTCTTTCCCACTAGCATTCCACTCATTGATGACGAACGACTCAACTGGAAACTGGTATTTAGCATGCCTGTGAGCTTCAACAAATGGAAAGGTATTGCTTGGACAAGACAAGATCTCTAGTTTCCTTAGGAATGACAACATTTGTAAGTAACGCAGTGGCATGAATTGACACCGGTGCATGTTCAACACCGTCAATCCAGTTAGATTACGGAAATCCAGCACATTCCAAAATGTGCTATCATTTGTATTATTCTTTCCCTCAATTTCCAAACCATATTCAGAAATATAGCTCTTTTTACAAACCAATTGACCAAGACATGAACTTCCAGTTCCTTTTATTTTAATCGAGCAGGGAGCTTCACTCCAAGGAATGGGAGGAAATGACAATAGCTGTGGACAGTTTGTAATCTCCAGCTCCAAGAGTCTTGGAAATAAATTTACATTTTCCTCTATGCCTTGTTGACAGTAAATAATATGATGAAATGAAAACTCCACAAGCTGAGGGCAATCCTTAATGATAAGCACTTCCAAGAAAGGAAACAACTGACATGGGGCATGCACAGCCCATTTTTCAACCATGCTGAGTTTGCAAAGTTCTAACCTTCTCAAATTTTCAAAACTTTTATCAGGTATATTACCTAAAAAAATTTCCCCAATAGGCTTATTAACAAGCCGCAACTCAGCTATAGGTGGGAGTTTTTTCCAAGTTACACCATCTACACAGAGAGAATCCAGATTTTTCATGATGAGGTTCATACTTAGCCATGAAGGACAGGTGCCTCCCTTGTGCCCTATAATGGATAACTTTTGAAGATAGCTACATGGTTTAAGCCTTTCAAGAACATGTTCTTCGAGTGTAGAATCATTGGTGGACCGATCAATACTCCAATGTAGTATCAATTCATGTATGCAACTTTTTAGCATCAATTTTGCTTCATCTGCTTCTTCTGGTACCTGAACATTTTCAAGATTATCAATGCATAGAGATCCAGATAGCTTTTCTAAATGTCCTATCTGCCATAATTCAAAGCCTTGATCCTTTTGTTTAACCACAAATCTTCTTAACTCTTGTAATGATTCTAATTTCCCAACATCAATAATGCTAAAGTGTATTGTATCATCTTGAACAAGAAGACGGCGCAATTTGACAAGGTTGCTCATATCTCCTGGTAGATCGATGAGATGGCAATGTTTTGCATCTAGGACCATCATGTGATAAAATCTTGAAATTTTGTTTGGAAATGTAGCTTTATACAAAGATCCTTCAATCCGAAGGTAGCGAAGATGGATAAGATGGTAAAATTTTTGCAACAAGTCTTTCACATCATAGGATGCTCCCCGATAGAAAGACAAGACGAAGGGCCTTTGCTTCCTTAAATAAATCACCAAAGGCTTTGATAAAGCAACCATGATGTTTTCCAAATAACACCAAAGACCGTAGTTTATCAACTCTTAATCTTCTACCCAGTGTATTGAATCATTCCACACAATGTTTGATAGTCAACCTATCCTTAACACTAGTGTCATCTATGTTGATAGACAAGTGGCGAATGGATGGCATGACTTGTAAAGGGCTCACTTGAGACCGAGAACAGTTTATGCTAAGGCATTCACGTGATGAAACTTTCCTCGCTAGTTAATGTAAGAGATCATGAAGAATGTAACAAGAATTTTTCTCTTCCTCGAAAAATCCATGCTCAACTAGGATTTTCAGATGACTTTTCCCTACAATATATTCATCTTCACCACATGATGAATGCAGAACATCTAGTCCTATCCAGAAGTTAATTAGCTCTTCTTCTTTGAATGTGTAATCTTGAGGGAACAAAGCACGGTAGGAAAAACACTGCTTGAGCTGATGAGACGGTAGATAATCAAAACTTAACTTCAGTGCAGGCATTATGTCATCCATGCCGTTGATTTGCTCCCATTTGTTACTTTTTAATACACTTCTCCAGTGATCCAGGGTAAGTTGGGTTTTCAACAATCTACCAACAGTTTTTGCTGCAGGAGGGGATCCCTTTAGTTTGTCAACTATCTTAAACCCAGTTTCAAGTAAGAGCGTATGGTCCTTTCTAGACTGGTCATTATGACCAAAGACTATATCTAGGAATAATTCCTTGAATTCATTACTTTCTAGACCATGTAAATCTATTGAGTTATCATTCTCTTGATCCATTATTTTGGCCTGTGCTGGATACCGTGTGGTGACTATAATTATATTACCCTTTACTTGTGACCTTTTAAATGGCAGAAGTAGCTCTTTCCATTGATCCTCGTTTCTGCAGTCCCATATATCATCGAGTACAAGCAACAGCCTCTTATTTTTCAACCTTTGCTCAATGGCAGTACCATTCACTACCGGAGACGCCGTTTTTTCCGACGGCCCAGGAGGTTGCCGATGGCGGAGGAATCTGCCATCGGCGAAAAAATGATTTGCCGATAGCAAAGTCACGCCATCGGAAAAAAAAATTATTGCCGATGGCCGGGCCATCGGCGAAAACAGCCCATCGGCAATCGGCTGTTTTCCGATGGCCGGGCCATCGGCGAAACAAAGCCATCGGCCACGATTTTTTTTGCCGATGGCCGTGCCATCGGCATACCTTCCCCATCGGCAAGATTTGCCAGGAAGCGGACGGCTGCGACGCCGGGGGTTTGCTGCATGGCGGCCCCGGCCGTTAGGCCATCGGCAACCGCCCCATTTGCCGATGGCCGCGGCCAACGGCAATCCCGGCCACGTGGCTGCCGGGGAGCGCCCGGCCCACCTTGGTTGCCGATGGCCGGCCATCGGCAAAAGTTTTGTGCCGATGGCTTTCCAAGGCCATCGGCAAACAATCCTTTTTTTTTTGTTTTCCTTCCCAATTTTTTTTACGGTGTCTTACTACCTCACATACAACCCACCTCTAAAGGTTGGGACAATTTTGAACTTTTTAGCTATATTTCCTTAATTTTTTTGGTTTCTTTGAATTTTTTCCCGCACCTCAAAATTTGAACTGCAGGTACATGAAATAATGCACACTTTTGATTCGAAAAATGATATTCATGATTCTCGGAGTAAGTTGAGGCCATATCCGTGCTCGCATGAAATTACGACCACTGTTGGCCTCGTAACATGGGTAGTGACGTCTTAGGAAAGTGTTTTAAAATTCTATAAAATCCAAACGGAGTCCGAAATTGACGAAACTTGACGAGTTGTGTTGGCATGGCATGTGTAGTGTGTGGTAAAAATTTCAAAAAGTTTCGAGCAAGTTGTGACGTCGGATGGTCAAAACCCGACATCTCCCACATGTGATCACTCCGTGATCACATGTGGATGTCAGGGTTTTGACCATCCGACGTCACAACTTGCTCGAAACTTTTTGAAATTTTTACCACACACTACACATGCGATGGCGAGACAACTCGTCAAGTTTCGTCAATTTCGGACTCCGTTTGATTTTATAGAATTTTAAAACACTTTTCCGGCACGTCACTACCCATGTTACGAGGCCAACACGGTCGTAATTTCATGCCAGCTCCTGGATACGGCCTCAACATACTCCAAGAATCATGAATATTATTTTTTGAATCAAAAGTCTGCATTATTTCATGTATCTCATAGCTCAAATTTAGAGTTGCGGAAAATTCAAAGAAACCAAAAAAATTAAGGAAATATAGCTACGTAACTCAACATTGTCCCAAATTTTTAAGGTGGGTTTTATGTAGTATAGGAAGGCACCGAGAAAAAATTGGGGGCAAAAAAACAAAAAAAAATTCAAACTTTGCCGACGGCCTTGGATGGTCGTCGGCAAAGTGGGTTTGCCGGGATGGCCCATCGGCAAAGTAGGTGGCCCCCGCCATACAAGGCCGCCACGTGGAAGGTTTGCCGATGGCCGTGGCCATCGGCAAACATGTTTTTTTTAAAAAAAAAAAAGGAACTAGAAGGCCGAGGCCCACCGGCCCAACCCTAAACCCATTCCCCCATCCCGCCCGACCTCAACCGCGCCGCCGCAGCTCCGCGCCGCCATTGCCGCCGCCGCGCTCCGCCGCCGCCGCAGCTCCCGCCGCTCCGCCACGCCACCCCCGCGACGCCGCGCCACCGGAGCTCCGCCGGGCACCCTCGCGCCGCAGCTCCTCCCAGCGCCGCCGCAGCTCCTCCTCCACCACGCCGCCCGCCCGCCCGCCCCCGAGGCCGGCCGCTCCTCCGCGCCGCCCGCAGCTCCTCCTCCACCACGCCGCCGCCGCTCCGCCCGCCCGGGCCGGCCGCTCCTCCCCGCCGCCCGCGAGCTCCGAGCGGGCCGCCTACCCGAGCGGCGCCGGCCCGCCCGCCACCTTGGCCGGCGCGCCACCTTGGCCGCCGCCGAGGCCGCCTCCCACCTCCGGCCCGCCGTGCGGCGAGCGCGGGGCCGCCACCGAGCTCCCCGCCGCTCGTCCCTCCCGGGAGAGGAAGAGGAGAAGGGGAGGGAGCCGGGCCGCCCGCCTCGGCCGCCCGCCGTGGGCAGCCGGCCGGCGCCACCTTGGTTGTCCCGGCGCCGGTAGAGGAGGAGGAAGGGAAGACAAGGAGAAGAAGAGGAAAAGGAGAGAAGGGAGAAGAGAGGAGGAGGAAGGAAGAAGGAGAAGGAAGAAGGAGAAGGAAAAGGAAGAAGAGAGGAGGAGGAAGGAGAAGGGAGGAGAAGGAAGAAGAGAGGAGGAGGAAGGAGGAGGGAGGAGGGAGAAGGAAGGAAGGAGGAGGAGGAGGCTCGATCGCCGTCGATCACCGTTGTCCCGCCCTTGCCGTTAGTCACGCGAGTGTCACCACCCTCGACGTTCGCCCCGTCATCGTCCACGCTTGACTCCACCGCCGCACCCAAGGTATAACCCTTCTCCTCCGTTGTCGGCCTTCGTGCCGTGTATGTGATTGACGGCCTTCGTGCCGTTTTTGTCGTTGACGGCCTTCGTGCCGGAATTGTGGATGTATGGGCCTTCGTGCCCGAAATGTGGATGCCGGCCATCGTGCCGCCCTTTTCTTGCGGTTTTGGAAACCTCCCCTACGGGGGAGGTTACGCCGAAATTTTCAACTAATAGTGAAGTCTTTGTTGTATTGCGAGTTGAACGTGTCGGAGGGTACTTGAGCACCTCCGCGCCGCCACCCTAGGTATAAATCACCTCTTGTGTCTTATAGTTGTTGTAATTACTTTGCGTAACCGAGTTAGGCGTCTCCGTCCGAAAGAGATTCGCGGTCGTTGGTATGCGGATCGGTGCATATCTCGCGACGGTGTCTCTTTCGGATTGTCCACGTTTTTGGATAGCCCGAGGATGCGTAGATGGGTTAGTTTCCATGTTCCGCCCCGTTTGAGTCGGAGTTTCGTCGGCCGTCCCCGTTGTTCTCCGGATGCACACTCTCCCGGTCGGGACGTGTATCGGGAGAACAGCGGGAGGTCTTTACCGAAATTCCGTCTCGGACGGGAGCGGAGCATGGAAGCTAACCTCATCTACGCATCCTCGGGTGGGATTAGGACCTATCCTTCACCTATTAGATGGTAGGAACGCCTTGTAGATGCGGATGTTGGTCTTATTACTCGCTTACGTTGGCGCATGACGGAGGATGGGCGACCGTGAGTGGATGTACACGGGATTCAAAGACAAGACCAATGAATGGGTTAAGGGGACCGGGGACTTCTGGAGAAGGCATTTGGCCCGGCTTCTAAAGGGGCGATTCGGGTGTTTTGTCCCCTGTAGCAAGTGTAAGAACCGGACAAGGAAAGAGCAACGGCGGATGAGGAATGATATTTGGGCGAGCTTAACGGGTATGTTCCAAACTATACCCGCTGGATCCTCCATGGGGAACCCCAACGGGTTACGGAGGCGGTGGTGAGACCGGACCTCGAGGGGTTTGATCAAGATGCCGGAATGGCGGACTTGCTTGAAGACGTTGAAGCCGTTCAAGGATTGGAGGTGGTGGAAGAAGATCCGGAGGCGACCGCAAAGGCGTACTACGACATGATGGAGGCGGCAAAGGAGCCCCTTCACGAGAAGACCCGCATTTCTAAACCTGGATGCCATTTCACGCCTAATTGGGTTGAAGTCGTCACTGGGCATCGGTCGGGAAGGTTTTGATCTCGTGTTGGCAAGCACATTGGCGGCCGCTTCCGGAGGAGCACCGCCCGAAAAACACGACCGAGTCACGAAGCTCCTTCGTGCACTCAAGATGCCTTATCGCCCGATCCAAGCTTGTAAGAACGGGTGTGTCCTGCCCGGGGAGACCACGAGGCAGCAACACCTTTGTCGGAGTGCAAAGCCTCTAGGTACGTGGAGGTAGAAGGCGATGATGGCACTAAGAAACAGATCTAAGATCCCCGAGATGGTCATACGACACCTTCCAAGTACTACCGAGGCTGCAACGGCGGTACATGACAGAGGAGTCCGCGAAACAAATGACTTGGCACAAGAATGGCAAAAGATACGGTGACAAGATGCGACCGGCGGATGGTGATGCATGGAAGCACTTTGATACCATGAATCCTCGCATGGCCGAGGAGGCTCGAAATGTACGCGTAGCGCCGGGCAAAGATGGGTTCAACCCGTTTGGAATGATGGCGGCCCCGTACACTTGTTGGCCCGTGTTTGTGATCCCCCTCAATCTTCCCCCGGCGTCATGTTCGACCCCAAGAACGTGTTCTTGACGATAATACCTGGACACCGGGCAACAAAATGGGTGTGTTCATGCGGCCGGTGTGGGATGAATTTGCGTAAAGCTTGGGATGAGGGGGTGCGGTACGTATGACCGAGCTACGAAGACGAACTTCACGATGCATGTGTGGTACCAAACACTCAATGCATGACTTCCGGCGTATGGCTTGTTCGGCGCGTGGTGTGTTCACGGGAAGTTCCCTTGCCCAACATGCAAGGCGGATGTGATGTTCACTGGCGGCCAAGGGTGGCAAGTATTCTTCTTTCGACAAACATCGTCAATTCCTAAAGGAGGACGATCCACGAGACTTGATAAAAAGCACTTCACGAAAGGTGTTCAAGTCACCGGCCCACATCCCTAAGGAAAAGAGCCCAAATGACATCCTTGCACGAGATAGAGGCTCTCGAAATTGATGACAATGGTGGTTTCAAAGGATATGGTACCGACCACATGTGGACTCATATATCGGGCTTGACTAGGCTCCCTACTACAAGCACCTTCTTCTTCCACACAACATCGATGTAATGCACACGAAAAAGAATATCGCCGAGGCACTTTGGGCAACACTCACGGACATTGGCAAGAAGTCAAAGGACAATGTTAAGGCTAGGGATGACATTGAAACGATTTGCGATAGACCAAATCTAGTGATGAAGACCCTGCGCCGGCAAGAGATGGAAGAAGGGCCCGGCCGATTACATCCCCGAAAAGGCCGCATAGGAAGGAAGCAGCGGAGTGGTTGTCGAAGCTAAGGTTCCACGATGGGTATGCGGCGAATCTGGCGGGAGTGAACTTGCGGACGGCAAAGTCTTAGGGATGAAGAGTCATGACTTCCACATCTGGATTGAGCGGCTCCTTCCCGCGATGACCGGGGATACCTACCCGAGCCGGTGTGGCGCGTCCCGGGCGAGTTGAGCTTTTTCTTCCGCCGGCTTTGTTCCAAGGAGTTGTCTCGGGACGTTTGTCTTGAACTCGGAGGAGGCTGCACCTAAGTTGCTCTCAAGTTGGAGATGATATTTCCACCGGGCTTCTTCCCCGTCCATGCAGCATATGATTTTGCACCTACCAAGGGAGGCACGGTTGGGGCTCCGTGCGGCACCGTTGGTGCTATCCAATCGAGAGGTGTCTAAAGCTTCTTCGGAAAAAGTGTAAAAATAAAGCCAAAATTGAGGCTTCGTGGCGGAGGCATTCATTCCGGAGGAGGTGTCCACATGCACACGGCGTACTATACCGAGAAACTTACGAGACCACGAGATCCAATCCCTCGTTACAACATCGACGAGAATTCATGCACTCTCGGCCTTTTCGAGAGGGGATCTCGGAAGAGCGGGGAGCAGGGACCCCTCGTTACTTGCGGCATGATGAGTGGCACACTATCATGATGTACTTGTTGTTGAACCTTGAGGAAACGATTGATTATCAAGAGTAAGTTCTCGATGAGCTTGTTCCATACGTCGCCACTATCCTCCACCTATTGATCCGACCCCTCTTGTCTATTGTTTCTCCGGGACTTTATTAATGAACACTAGAGCTGCAAAAAGTAGGGCTCCCTACCGAGAATGAGAAAGACCATCTTCTCGGACATAATACGCCCGATTTCGTCAATTGGTTCAGCAAAAGGTAACTATCTACCTAACCTCGATTCCACTTTGCTCCTATGAGCGATTAACTTAACTATCCACCTGTCCTAACCGTGCAGGCTAATTGTGATGCGGAAATGAGCCCTGCATTGAGATGTGTGGGCCAAACCTTCGATCGACATGTCAAGTCATTCGACGTTTATGACGTGAATGGCTATCGGTTTCGCACGAGAAGCTACGAAGAGAAACGGGGCAATCTAAAAACCACGTGCACCGGAGTTCGGACTCCCGGCACGGATGGAAAGGACTATTACGGCATAGTCAAACAGATATTGGAGCTTGACTTTGGCAAGTTCCTAGGTTGTAAACCTGTGATGTTCAAATGCCATTGGTTCGATCCCCAGGTCACAAAAAAGGACCTTAAGATTGGGCAAGTCGAAATCCGACAGATTCCAAATATGGAGGAGACGATGTCTATATTGTGGCTAACCGAGACGCCAAGCAAGTTTATTACCTCCCATGGGCAAACCGGAATGACAAGCGCCTTGCGGGTTGGAGCCTTGTGCGGTTCGTATCGCCACGTGGTAAAGCGGCGGTCCCGGAACGATGATGATTACAACTTTGACCCAAGGGGCGAGATGAGTTCTATCAACCCGAGGGGCTAGAAGGTAAGTTGGAGATAGACATTGATTCGTTGATGAGTATGGAAGTAAACAACGACATCGATGAGGACGAGGTGATGAGGTGCACGATGCTGAGGACTTAAGAATCCTAGATGCCCGGCGGACGCGACGCGATGTAGAAGTTGGGGAACATGTGGCGCCTAATGATGAGGACTTAAGAGAGCTCGACAATATTGATAGTGATGACGACGCGATCGATGACGAGGATGAGCGCTCGCCATCAATATTGCCGTTTTGCGGAGATAGTTTCTAATCCATGTAATATTGATACCGTTATTTATATTACCTTACATTTATGTTTTCTTTACAAGTACTCGCAATCTACTAATACTAACCGTTTTAATCTTTGTCATTGCGGGCACTCGACAAAATGCCGTGGCGGAGGACGGTCGCGCGCCGCCACGTAACGTCGGAGTCCAGGTACATGCACCTCGGGCCCCAAGGGACCACGTGGAGGCCGCCCACCACGAGGAGCACGTGGAGGCCGGCAACCACGAGGAGGAGGACGACGAGAGCTTGAGGTGGAGCCGTCGACCAGCGGGATGGGAGTCGGCGGAGGACTCCGCCAGATGAGGGCCGTTGAGGACGAGGGTCAAGCTGTGCCGGCGGCGGTGGTGACGACAACGACGATTTGGCGAGGAGGAGGGACGGCGGCGCGCAAGGGCGGTGGCGACGACGACGACGAGGAGGGACGGCGCGGCGGGCGTGGTGACGACACGCCGAGGAGGAGGAGAGGCGCGGCACCTCGGCTTCCACAGGCCGCGAAGAAGCCCTTCCGAGCGCGGGCCCGCTAGGGCTCCCCGAGCACTTGCCGCGCCCGAGGACCGCCTGCGAGATCGTGATCTCGGGACGTAAGTGTCCATTGTTGATTTCTATACTTGTTCTTATTTCATTTTCGAATTAAAACGCATACTAACAATTGTTGTGCTTGTGCGTTAATTTTGGAGAAAGGTGTCGGCCGTGAAGTCCTCGCCCATGTCACTAGCATCCGGGGCGAGTGATTAAGGCAAACTTCCCGGCTTGGTCACCATCGAGGGAGGACGATCGTGCTAGACAAATGGCCATACTACTTCCTAATCAAGGACGCACATGGGAAGTCCTCGCCGAGAAGATCAAGAAGCGGTTAAAGGTGAGTCTTTCAATCGCAACGCATATCTCAATACTACGTATTTGTTGGACTTTTCTCAAACAATGGAATGATGTTTGATGCCCCTGTGCGCTTGTACTATAGGTTGGCGGAGGGCGAGACCCCAATGTGGCGGGCCGGCATCGGACAAGGTGTGCGAAGTTGCGGATCAAGGACATGTTCTACGAGGCACACACCCGTGCCGTCATCTCCTACTACGCCAACTTCGGGGGATGAAGGTGGATAAGACCCAGCCGGGAGATGATATGTGAGCCGGAGACCGACCTCACCGAGGAGCAAGACATGCGGAGGTAAATAAGTAGGAAAACATCCGCCGTGATTCCTTATGTGACACATTCAACTCATTATCTCGGAAGATCTAATACTTGAATGTCATGCGAGACACCTCCGGGCGTGCGGCAAGTGCGCCGACCGCTAGGCGCGTGCGATTGTCGAGGGTGGGTGGCAACGCCGGCGGCGTACGTGAGCACAGAGCACGCTCGGGCGAAGCGCTGGAAGAGATGGCGAGGTCCGGGGTCTCACACCACTGGGGAGCCGAGAACCTCGCGAGTTCATGGAAACATGGGTATGCTTGTGTTCAACCATTTCTTATAGCGCCCGGATTTCATATATCTCTACTTGTAACCATGTTTTCGCTTTTTCTCGCGAGAGGAGCACCACCTTGACCCGGCCGCCCATCAACGAGTACATGGGGTGGGCCCTTGCTCACAAGGGCCCGAGCGCCCTCCACCACGTATTAGCTCTTCGGACGGGCCGCAGAAATACACCGGCCCGGTGTGTACGACAAGCTCACCAAGTACGCCGCCGCAGCTCGAGAGGCCCATGGCGACCTACGACGTCACCGCCGAGCCCATAGACCCTAAGCTCGTGATGAGGTTGGGAGGAGGGGAAGCAGCACGGCCGGTTCTATATGGCCCACTGGCCGCCATTGACCCGTCCTCTCGTCCCGGGACGCCGATCGAGATCCGCACAAGACCCGGCGTGGGCGACACGCGGGTCCCCATAGCGCCCTCGGCCCGGCCGACGGTGCACGGTACGGATCGCGGGTCTTCGAGTAAGTGGAGTTTCATTCGTCGTTCGACCGTTTCACAAATAATGTACCTTGCCTTCAAATACAATCCACCATGCTCGTGTAATATTGCGTGCCACGGTCCGGGGAGGTGCTAGCCAACCGAGCGATGGCGCTTGCCTATCGGGAGCACGCGGCCTCGATTGCGCTCGCACTACCAAGGGCGTGGTCGCGATGTCCCCGGCACATGCGTGCCATGGGAATGGGTGAGCCTCCGGCCCGCTTTCTTCGCTCCGCCACCGGTTCTCTTCCACGCCGCTTTCGGCACCTCGTCCGCGAGTCCCTACATTGCCTATCGCTTTAGCTTGTGATGCCGTCACAGTACTAATTCCATCACTTGGTCTTTTTGCGACACGGTCGGGAGGGTTCGAACCCAACTCCGGGTGCTAGCCCTCCGGCGGGTGCTTCTCCACGAGTTCCTCCTCCGGCCGGTTGGGGTCCTTTCCAGCCTCCTCACGCGACGTTCGTCCGACACCTCCACCGACGCAGGGGTACTCGGGCGGCCCCGCGAGGGCAGCCCGGGCCGTCTGGGTTCCCACGCACCGGGTACTCGTGGCGGCGCGGCCCAGCCGTCTCGGTTCCCTCGGCGGCTCGGCCCAGCGCGTGCATCGTGGCAGCGGCGGCGGGCGGCGGCCGCGGCCGCGCGGAGTTGGCTGCGTGGGAGAGGCTTCGGGGGCTCGGGGACCCAAGGGACGGCGCCACGAGCTAGGTAGCTTCTATTCCTTATTTTGGACCTTGTTGTGTCACGTCGGACATGTTTGGCCGATGTAGGACTTGTATGGATGCATTTGGACTTGTCATATGGATTTGTAGGCATGGACATGGATTTGATGCTATATTATGTTTGAAATGGCGTATTATTGCGCATATATGTGATGAATGTTCTATATATTGCTTGTGATAACATGCTCGTGATTAAATGTGCTGGGAATGGAAGAAAACAGGGAAAAAAGGAAAAAAAAATTCCCCAGGTTTGCCGATGGCCAGCCATCGGCAAACTGGGAATTTGAACACCAGATTTGCCGATGGCCGAGGCCATCGGCAAAATGACAAAGTTTGCCGATGGCCACGGCCATCGGCAAAAAATCCGGGAAATGATTTTCTTAAAACAAAAAATTAAGCCGACGGCGTGGGCATCGGAAAACATAGTTGTTTGCGTGGCCACGCGGCTGCACACCATCGGCAAACCCGCCGTCGGCGACGGCGGGGCGGCTGGGACGTGGCATGGTTTGCCGATGGGGGCCACGGCCATCGGAAAAGTTTGCCGATGGCAAAGTGGCGTGGCCATCGGCAAAAAACGTTTTCCGACGACTTTATTGCCGATGGGAGGGTTGCTTATGGCCATCACTTTCGCCATCGGCAACCTCTTTTCCGATGGCTTTTATTGTTTTGCCGATGGCTTCAAGCCATCGGCAAAAGATGGATCCGGTAGTGATTAGTACTTTCACCACCAAGGATACCGCTTTCAATCTTTTCTATCAGCGTATTCACATTAAAGTTGAGTGATACGCATGTCCAAACCTTGACATCAAAATGTTGTTGC
>JAENPR010002078.1:0-80128 GCA_018135685.1 Themeda triandra | reverse complement strand
TTTTTAGATAATAGTTGGTAGTATAAAATAGTCCCTTATTTTTGTAGGAAGGCACAAAATGTCACAAGCTGAATATACTATTTAGTACCTTACTCTACCATTCCATCAAAGGACAATGCAGTTCCTGGTGACTGAATTCATAGGCACTCAAGAGAGTGGACAATTGCTGGAGATGTATGTTTTACAGACTCGAGAGCAATGAACGGGTGGTACAAATAAACTGATAGACAATTCTTAACCCCGTTACACACTAAGCAAGTTTTCAACATGTCAAAAGAACTACTGGAGAAAAATAAAAAAGCTAGAACAGTAGCATGAAACAAAAAAAATAGATCCTAGCTTTCTTGTGGTTGTCATCTGCCTTCCTGCTGATCTTGCTCTTCACTTGCTTTCTTCCCGCCGGCTTGACAGGCTTCTTCTTAGCAGAGCGAACTTGTGAGATGGGCTTTGAGCTATTAATGCTGCGGAACTCTGAACCCAGCTTTCTGATAACATTTTCAGAAAGAGTTGGTGGGTTAGGCTGACAGGCCACACACATTTTTGTTCTTGCAGGGTCGTTGGACCCTGAGGCCTCCATTCAGATCCTTGAGGCTCTTGCCCTCCTCCACACTTCTGTTTCCTCCATAGCTGTGGATTTTGGCTTTCCCGTGACGAGAAAAGAGGCACAACATAACCGCTAAGGCCTTCGTCCACGGCCAGCGGCTGCATAGAACGTTTGGATCACCTGGCAGGCAACAAGGATGACAACCACTATGAACGTGGCAGCAATCAGGCTGTTGTGGCCGTGGCGCAACCACCCTATGAGCCGCTGTGCACGGCTATCATAGCGCTTCTCCAGCTCGTGCCACAAGGGCTTGAGGTAGTTCCTCTCGAGGCTGTCGACCTCCAAGACCACACCTCTGCAGAGCTCAGCGAAGCCTTTAGCGGCCTGCTCGTCGTTGTCGAGGAAGTGGTCGACGATCCGCGCCCGCCGCAGGAGGTCGACGTCCTCCGGCGTGCACGCCACCTGCGACATGAAGAAGCAGTACGCCGTGACCGGCCTCCGTCGGTACTGCGCCTGCTCCTCCAGCGCCATCAGGTTACGCAGGACCGTCCAGGTGGTGCTGTAGACACGCAGGCAAGGGATCCACAGCGTGCCCCGGTGGTGCCGCACGTCCAGGACGGAAGACTCCACATCGTCCTCAAAGTCCCGAGGCCTGAAACGCACGTTGGCGTACCTCTGGTACTCCGTTGCACGGCGCCAGCGTCCAGTGACACGGCGGCGCCGTGCCGTGCTCTCTTCGTCTGCCAGCGGCAGAGTTCTGCTGGGTTGGACGTAAGCGTGCACCAGGTGCAGCAGGTGCGAGCAGGTTGGAGGCGCTGGCCGTGTTTTCTTGCTGATGAAGTGCAGCTTGTGGAGAATCCCCTGGACAGGCCGCGCCATGCAGTCGAGGATGGAGCAGGGCCTCCCATGACGCGCTCGTGCAGCCTCTGCAGGACGAATAAAGGCAGCTGGTTCTCGACGAGAAAGATGGTGTCACGTACCAACGTGTTGCTGCTGATGACCGGTGCCAGAGCTGGAGCTGGAGCTGGAGGAGAGCGGCTGCTAGTGATGGACGTGTAGTCCACGAAGAGGTGCAGCAGGTAGCAGCCGTCATTGAGTAGCATACTGGACAGCTGGTCCGGCGTCATGTCGCTGACCCCATCGGCCTCGTAGCACTGTCTCGCCAGGGGCTCCAGCTCCTCCATGAGGCCAGTGAGACCAGCTTTGGTGCGCTCCTCGGACAGGCACTGCAGCCAGCCGGCGCAGCGGGCCTTCTCCTTCTCAAACACCGGAGACGAACGCTTGCGGTGGTAAGGACCGATGGTCACGTAGCGTGGCCCGTAGTTGTCGTCCTCCACGCCACGGAGTTGGGGGCGGACCTTGGAGATGGCGTCACTTGTTCTCGCCATGCCTCCTCGCGTCGTCATCTCCATTTTTCGTTTCCCAACATCCATTTCGATGGGGAAATTATCAGCATCTGTATGGAAGCATAGTCGTTAACCACACAACACGTACAATGTGAATCGATTAACTTGTAGTCTTTTTTAATGCGTGTTTAACAAAAATAAAATGCATGGGATTGATGGGGCACTTGCCAGTTTCATCAACTCCATGTTTCGAAAGCACAGACGAATCAACGTTGATGGTGACAATTTTGCAGCTGGTCTCCATCTCGTCGTAGTCCACATGTGGGAGTCCTCCATCTGTGCACGTCAGAACTATTTTTTACATAGCGTACCAGCAATAATTGTGTCTGATATAATTTAATAATAATTTTGTCGATAAGATTTGAAGTGAGACATAGTTTTCACAAAAATTGAGTGTAACGGACTTAGCCGAGTTATAAAGAATGAAGTCTGAAAAAATTTGCAGTTCTCTAAATCCTTTTATAGGATCACACAGGACCATATCTCCCTCGTATATATAGATGTATGCTTATATCTGAAAAAAAAAAATGAAGTTACGTTTTTTTCCCCATTGGTCGGAACATAGCATGTACATGTTCGTCTCAAAAAAAAAAAAAAAAAAAAAAAAAAAAAAAGGATCCAGTAGAGCCGTGGCAAATAGATCGGCTGAAAGATTCCAAAGTAGATATAGTCAAGGCTTACCTCGCGCCATTGACCCGACGACGACACTCCAAAGCCGGACGTACGCTTCCCCGTCCTTGACGACTGTTGTTGTGATACTCGTCGCAGCGCAGAGCTCATATATACACATCGACTTCTGTCGCAGAATCCATTTTTTTTTCAGCTCTTTGCATGCAGTTCAGCGATATTATCGGATCAACTTGCACGCTTCCCGCCACGTTACTACTCACTTGTCGGGTCCTATGAATCTCTGTTCCACATATGGACCCGTGACAGCTGAGGCTTATCTTCTAGATAGCTAATCATTTTTTTAGTTTTTTTAAGAAACTAGTCATGATTTGTTAACCAACTCTCTGTTCTTGATGCAAGATTAACTCAGGTCTCACTTGGTTCCACTTGCAGCTACTCCCTGTCCTCCTCTGTATAATACAAATCAAATAACAAATGCTATCATTCCTGTTTACCGTAGTTAATATTTCGATTTGTAATAGAAATTAATGTAGGTATGCATATAAGTACAACAACAACGTCAGCTCCAAGCATGTTGGGCAAGGCTAGAGTTGAAACCAAAACATAGATCTCTATGCATATCCGAAGCTTTTGAAATCTCTTTTCACTGCGTTCACCCATGTCAAATTTGATCTTCCGCTGCCTCTCCTCACATTAATAGCTTGGCTTGGGACTTCAGAATGCACGGGTGCCTCTGGAGGTCTCTTTTGGACATGGTCAAACTATCTCAACCAATGTTGGACAAGCTTTGGTCTACAAACTGGTGCTGCCGCCTCTAGGTGATCACGTATATCATCATTCCGAACTTGGTCTACTCCACATATCCTACGCAACATATGTATTTCTTCAACACTAATTTGTTGAACACATCAAGTCGTTTGTAGGCCAACATTTTGCTAAACACAATGAAGCAGGTCTAATCGCCATTACATAAAAAACTTGCCTTTTAGCTTTTGTGGTACCCTCCTGTCACGTACAATACAAGAAGATTTACCTATAGTAAGTTGGAGGGTTAATTTGCCTAGAGTACCATATGATTTGTTGTAAAGTTAAGATACCTTGTATTTGAGGACGAAGGAAGTAATAGTTAGGTAATATTGCTTGCTAACAATTATCTATCTACCTCTTAAATGGGTCTTGCTTGGATCCACTAGCTAAAAGATGGTTGTAATGTTTATTTTAACTATAATGTCTTTTTTTCTATTCGCAATTAGTATGGCATGTAGACGTAGGTGGAGGAAAATAGTGTTATTTTCATTCTATAAGCCAGATTTTGATAGCTAGCTAAGAGTGTTGTTAGCTAGGTGCTACAGTTAACAATTATATGACCTAGAAATTTTGCATGTTTGGATCCACCCATCAAATATTTAGTTGATAACTATTAGCTACACTATCAAAATGGAGTTCTCCTAGTGTTTTAAGTAGTAACAAAAACACTACACCAGTTCTACCACATGGTAATCCTCCCCGCGGGAGACATTTAGTAGGGAAAAGCTCATTATAAATGTTGTATTATAAATAGTAGAAGATCTCCATGTCACTTGAAGAGGCAGCTGCAGATTCGTTGTCCAAGATAAATCCAAACATGATCTTACTTAGTAGATTGGCATCACATACCTTGATCTGGGCAAAACACGATATCTAATCCGGCATTTGACTGTACGATTCTAATATTTTATTTAGGAAATTCTAATATACATTTTAGGAATAAAGCTTGTACAACGTTCGGATGAGATGAGTGAGGTCTTTAGGCCAGTGTCAATGCAAGTTTCATAGAGTTTCATGGGTATCTATATCTCCTATATAGACAAGCCCCACTAACTAATTATCTCAACATGCAAGCTATCCAACAAGGCAATCCACTATCACATCCACTAAGCAAGATTTAATGCAAGTTGTCCAACTAAACAATACACTACCACATACAATTAAAATCCACTAGCACATGCAATTGTAATGTCATGTCAGGAGGACTATTTTATTCACCACGTCATTATACCACGAAATCCAATAATTCGCAATTTCCGCAGCAACGCACGGAGAATTTGCCTAGTTAAATATGCTGACATGCACTATATTAATGAAAAGGAGATGATGAGAGTTTCGTGGGAGTAGAGAGAGTTTCACGGGAATGAAACTTCTGTGCACTGTTTCTAAAAAATAAATATGTTGGTAACTGAGGCATGAAACTTGCATTGAGACTGGCCTTACAACGTTGGTGTCTTATAAACTTCATTCAAGCAATGATTTTGAAATATAAAATATAAAAATGAAACCTATATAATATAACTAAATCCAAAACCCATATTTCTTTCAGTACCGTCTCCTTCGGGAGGGCTTCGAGGGTGGTGAAACCCATACGATTTTGTGAAGCCACGTCATCACGAGGGCCCCACTAAGTCACTAAGGCCATTGCACTTGCTACCAAGCCACTAAACCATCAAAAGACATCTTATTGTCTTCCTCTTTGTTCCTTAAATGCACCATGCCACTTCAATGATAACTTCATCCAACATTAAACTCTGATGTCCATCCAACTCCTCTATTAAATTCACATCTATAATGAAGCTAGCATATAATCAAATTCATTCGTATTTTCTCTTGCATACCCGCAAAGAACGCACAAGAAATTCTCCTAGTATTTTTTAGGAAAAAAGGCTCGTATAAAGTTTAGATGAGTTGATCAATGTTTGTCCAACGTTGATCTCTTACAAACAAAGTCGATTATTTCAAAATAAAATGTAAATAAGAAACCATTAGACTCGACAACATTCCAAAGCTCATATCGTCGCAACCCTGAGCTCTCTCTATATATAAAATTCTGATGCCTAAGGCCAATCTCAGTCTCCTTTCGAAAATGTATACAACAAAATTTGGATGGAACTCTCACTCTCATTGAAAAGTTTCATTCAAAAGTTTCATATTATTTAATTTGGTTACTCACAGATAGATCTAATCATGTTAAGAGGGTTTATCTTGTATCCTATTTAACGCAAATGAAACTCAAATTAATCTCCCACTTGGAGTGTCCTAAGAGTGCTTCACTGAGCTTGTTTCATAGGAAGGCATGCATATGTGCTGCAGCACTCTGGGTAAATTTTTTTCAGCTCTTTAGTGTTGCTTCAGCGTGGTTCACGTATCATAATGCACGTCTTCCCACGTTCCAGCTCACAGTCAACAGTTGACGACAAGAATCAACGACCCTCACGTATACTCAGCACGCCTTCAACGGCGTGAGAGTGAAGCCAAAAAATTTTTGGACCCCACGTCAGATAATTGGCACCAGTGTTTGTGAACTAATCTTAGATCAGTTGATAGGACGGTATAGTTGGATGCTACCCATCAGGGATTAAATTCTAGTGCTCGCAATTTTCTTGGAATTTTCCTAGGATTTTCTGACGTTATGCATTCAGTGTTAAGCGACGTTCCCGTCGACGACGAAGCGCCAGTGGTGACTTTAGGAGTCTCGAGATCTTCCGGCTGCTCAGTCCATCGGAGGTGCTCATAGGGGTAGGGGTAGGTTTGCGTACGTGTATTCATAAGGGTGAGTGTACGTGCGTGTTGTAAGCGTCTCGCGTTGTCCGTGTAATTCTTAAAAAAATTGACACCAGTGTTTGTTCAGCTGCAATGAAGGCATCACTCTGGGGCCCACTAGTACATGAAAAGATGAATTGCTCTGGCAATGAAGACACACATACACTTCGTGCCTCGGCCTTGTTTAGATACCCAAATTTGGGTCCAGAATTCACTATGCAAAAAGAAGATTCTTATCACATCAAAATATCGACACATACATGGAATATTAAATATAGATAAAATCAAAAATAAATTACACAGTTTTGTTGTACTTTGGAGACGAACATTTTAAGCCTAATTAATCAATGTTTGGACAATATTTCACAAATACAAACGAAATGCTTTACGGTGTGCTATAGTGCCAAACTCCTAAGTTTGACATCCCCGAATTGGAGAACTAAACAAGGCCTCAGTTCACAACTGCATCATAGTGTGAAGGAAATAGTATTTAATTTAGTCGGCACGGGGTGCTTATTCTTTCACGGCTCCCTAAAATCTTGGCATCACTTCTGCTTGGCACTAGCTGATGCAGTGGTGGAAGGCATCACTCCCTGATCACACTACAGAAGGCCTAAGAATCTTTGTTGAACGTGGACAATAACTGACAGCTGAGTTATTATATGGTACCTTGCGAATCATTAGTTGCTTACCAACTCTAATGAAGTCACAAGATTAACAAGATCCCACTTGGTTCCATTAGCAACTACTACCTCTGCCTCTATACATTACAAATCAAACGACAAATATATTACATGGTAAACCAAATAGCATATGTCATCCTTCCTACTTATCATATTCAATATGTAGGTTTGGAACAGAAATTAATGTAGGTATGCATATATACGAGTATTGTATTTTTAAACTAAGTTGGAGGGTTAATTTACCTAGAATGCTTTCTGATTTGTTATGCCGTTTTGATACCTTCTATCTGAAGTCGAAGGAACAAATTGTTTCCACATTCAATATTAGCTGGGGAACTATCAGCAGGCTACCTCTTAACCTGTCTTGTTTGGATCCAATTGCTAAAAAACGGACGTAATATAATGTTTGATTCAAGTACAATGTCCTTTTTTCTGTTCACTATTCTTATATATGACATGTTAATAGAGGTAGGTGCGAGGAAGAAAAGTGTTTGGTCATTCCATTATCTAGCTATTAGAGTTGTTAGGTAGGTGCTTTAGGTAAGAGCATCTCCAACAGTTGTGCATTTGAGGTTTGTATTCTTGAAATTTGCCAAAAAAAATTAAAAAGGGGTCTCCAACAATTTTGCATTTGAGTTTTGCATTTTGGGTGACTTGGCATTTGATGGAGTAAACTAGCCATTTTTGCAAAGCCACCGATGGCTTGGCAAACGTGAGATCCCGCGATTCCTGCGCGAGTGAATAGTGGGCCTTCCCCTTCGCCAACACTCGAGAACTCCAGACCATCGCTAGCCACATCCACCCGCGACGATCGAGGTTAGCAACCCCGAGATCGCCCGGCGCATGATCATCGACTACGCCGACTCCTTCTCCTGCCACCCCGTCGTTGCCTTCCCCGTGGACCTCGACGCCGGGCACCCCAAGACGGCGAGCATCAACAGCGCGCCCCACGGCCCGCTCTGGCGCGCGCTCCGCCGCAACCTCACCGCCTGCGTCCTCCACCCCACGCGCCTTGCCGCCCTCCTCACGCCGCTCCAGAGGGACGCCATCGAGGCCCTCGTCGCCGACCTGAAGCTTGCCACCCGGGGAGCTGGCGTGGCGCAGGCGTTCTTCCACTTCGGCATGGACGCCAAGCGCCTAGCCGCCTCGAGGCTGGCGAGGCTGGTGAACTGGCGGCAGTGGCAGCGCCTAGTCGGCATGCGCGCCCACCGGGCCGAGGTCTTCGCCCCCGCCATCGCGGCGCCGCGGCGGCGGCTCCAGCTTGGCGCCGGCGGTGGCGTCCGCTCGTACTCGGCTCTCTCATCGGCCTTTACGTACCCGACGACGACGACGGCCGGCGGCGCGCGCTTCGGGACGATGAGGTGGTGAGGCTTGTCTGGGAGTTCGACGAGTTCGACGAGTACTACGAGAGTTCCAGGCCCCGGGGCGGCCCCGCGGAGGAGGCGGACGACTTCGACGAGTTCGACCCGATGCCGTACGGCGGCGGGTACGACCTCGCCGTCACCTTCGCCGCCCGCTGCCGCCGTCGGAGGATACCTGCTACCCGTGCTCGGCGCCCTCCACCTCCTACGACGCACCGCACTTCTCAGCACCCTGGGTCCACAATTTTGGAATATGCCAAGTCACAAATGCCAAACTATAGGAGATTGCTTTTATTTTCCCCTCCTCATATCGTATTGGGAGTTGACAAACTCCAACAAATGCCACAAAAAATGCACAACTGTTGGAGATGCTCTAACAATTAGATGACCTGAAAATTAGGTCTGTTTTGATCCACCCACCTAGTTTTTAGTAGCTAACTATTAGCTACACTACCAAAATGGTAGAGTTCCCTCGTGTTTTAAGTAGCAAGAAAAACACTACACCAGTCCTAGCAGATGGTAATCCACCATATATAAGACATTTGGTAGCAAAAATCTTATTCTAAATGTTGAATGCTAATTTGCTAAATACTAAAAAAACTCCACATCACTAAAAGAAGCTGCAGATTCCGGTTGCGCAAGATAGATCCAAACATGATCCTACTTCTAGATTGGCAACTCTTACCTTGATCTGTGCAAAACCCAATATCTAAACCGACCTTTCACTGTCAGATTATAACATTTTATTTAGTAGGAAAGGCTAATATACTATTTAGAAATAAGGCTTGTACAAAGTTCGGATGAGATGAGTGGTCTCTTAAAAACTTCAGGCGATGATTTCGAATTACAAAATATAAACCAATATTTGTTTCAGTCCCCTCTCTGGCGTTAGGGCTTCTTGGGTTTGTGAAATTTTGGGGCCGATAATGCACGACTATTCAATTTTTTTTTTTACACGGAACAGATAAGTGAACAAGCACTCCACGGTAGAAATCTAAAATACTTTATTCTAGTTTTTTCAGAACGTTACATTAGCATAGTAGCATTGGCCGGCGCAAAAGGACAACTCATGCACGTTGCACCATGTTCCTTACCTAGGGCCAGATGCATGTCAGTGCAACTAGTAGAAACAATGTATACAACAGCTGTCAATCTTGTTTTTTCCTTGTGCATGTTTTTTGTAGTCTTTTGGGGACTTGTTTCAAATTTTAGTGTGCACGCCGTGTTTGTTGCGAGTTGCAGTACACTAGCATAGTTGACCTGCATTGGTATATTTAGATCTGACAACTTGAACGCTCATCGGGTTATGCAAAAGATGCTCACTGTTGAGGGTTGTGCCTGTCAGAGTTGCCTTGGTCTGAATGAGTGACCAATGTGGGGGAGGCAACGTGTTGTCATAGATCGTCGTAGAAACGACAAGCTAGTCCCAAATACTCAGTACCGGAACAGAACAAATATGACACATTACTGCTGAAAAATCTCATGATAAGATCGTCTCAAGAATTACTGTTGAAAAATCTCATGGTAAGTCCTGAAGCACTACTACTTACACAACAAACTGAATTCCATTCTTGAAGCAGAGCTCTTGGAAATTCACACTACAGGGAGGTTCCGTTAGAATGTCCCCAAGCTGCTCCTGTGTCCTGATGAACTTTACCTCAATTTGTGCCGTACTCCTGGATGAGACGAAAATGCACATCGGTCTGCTTGCTAATTTTGTAATACACAGGATTTTTTGATGAGAGAAATAGCGGAGTTGTTTGAACACTCTTAGCACCGGCCTTCGTTCAGCTAGCACTAGCAGTGGTGCCATCCAAACAAACACCAGCGAATGAGGCGAGGATCCCCATCCCTTCCTCACAAACACATGTCTTACAGCCCTTGAGGCGCCGGCGCCATGATTCGCGTGAGAAACAAAGGAACAAGGGTCTGCTTTTGCCGTGAGCCTATGAATGCCAGCCCTACACTACACAGCATCTATGGACTGGTGGTTGCCGTGGATATGGGCCGTGGGCCGTCGCCAAAGGCCCAACACATGACGGGCAATGGACTAGAGGCGAGCCGAGCCGCTGTGTGACTGCGTGTGATGGTGCCGGACGCAGCCTTGCGTGGATGAGGTGCTGTGGGGTGAAACAGAGGGAGAGGGCCGTTGATTACGTCCAGGAGCCCCTGACAGCCGTATGTGTTCTGCAATGGGCAGGTAAAAAGGTGGTAGCAAGAGGTAATCGAATCAAGTGACCACGATGACTGTTTAGCATTTAGTAATCCCTTGATGTGAGATTGAGATTTTCCTTGTACATGTGTATCTGTATAGATTTGAAATCCATTTTTTTTTCTCAACCATCATATACAATTTATTTCTTTAAATCTATAGAGGTTTCTTTGCTCTTGGATAGTCCAACCTTGGTCTATTGGTGTGTGTCGAATTGTTGAATTATACATGGGGCTGCTAAAGGTTGCTACCGTATAATGGGACGCACCAGAGCATCCTCAATCTTTAAACTCGCTGTATATATATTAGACATCCATATATTTGACTCTGCAATTGCATTAAGTATGTTGGAGGGGGGGGTGTTTATCCGATGGATATTGTTGACGCCGAAGATTGCTGCCCGGATCAGGCACACCAAGCGGTAGGCCTTGGACGTCCTAGAGGTAGCTCGAAGCGACCAGCAATAGCGGTACCAACGCGGCGTGACCGGCAAACCGATCTAGAGATCGATAAGCCGATGAAGAGCCCGTTAATGACCGTAGAAAACCATAGAACCACCTTCGGAAAATCCATCGGGAGAGAGGCACGTAGGTGATCTCCTAGGACCAGCAAGGCCGCCTAGAATCATCGACAATCTCGCCGGGAGAGTTGCCGAACAGCAGCTAGATGGGTTGAGAATAGCAAGAACTAGGGTTAGGGCATAGAAGAAGGTAGTAGACATGTTGTCTAGTTGGTTTTTGATCGATTGATTGGATGGGATCAATCGGCCATGATTCTCTCATATATATAGAGGGGGTGGCCTTATTCCGGTGGAAAACAACTTCGACTTGCGTCCTCCAAGTTTCCCACATCAAAAAGTTACCTAAAACCGATTTAGATTCGAACCGTTTTCGGAACAGCATGCGTAACGCGCCGGACGCGCGTCACGGGGGTGCCGGACGCGTCCGGTGCATGCATCTAGCGCTGGCCCTCGCGCGCGTAGACGGACCTCCCTGGGTCGGGTCCGACGCGCGCCGGACACGTCCGGCGCTCAACCTCCGCGCGCGGCTCGAACTAGTGCGTCCGGCGCCTAGACAGCGCGTCCGCGCGCCCTGCTTCCGGTGTCCCGGGTCCCTTTTGGACCTCTCTGGGTCACGTCTGGCGTGCGCCAGACGTGTCCGACGCCCTTCGTGACGCAGAGATTGCACGCCAGACGTGTCCGACGCCCTTCGTGACGCAGAGATTGCCCGTCTCGCCGAAGCGATGTGTTTGACGACAATTTCGCCACGTCCAAGGCTCCTTTAATACTCCAAAATATTTTTTGGATATTTTTGAGTGTTAACACATGCCCCCCTATTTTCAGGTGAATATAATAGAGCCAGAAAACACCTCTTGACCTGCAACCTATCAGCAATGATACCCATCACACTGGCTGATCAGTGACTAAGGGCGATGTATACATCAACCATTTTTGTTCTAAGGGCGATACATGTATCGGTCATTACTTGGAAGAGCACTAGACTTCTTGCCAACTAATTTGCCTAGTGCATGATTCTTTGCCGAGAGCCAAAAGTCGGGCATTCGATAAAGAGCCTCTTTGCCTAGTGTAGCACTTGGCAAAGAGAGCACTTGGCAAAGGCGGATTCTCAATAAAGAGGCTCTTTGCCGAGTGTCAGGCTCTCGGCAAAGGCGGACCCTCGGCAAAGAGGCTCTTTGCCAAGTGTCAGGCTCTCGGCAAAGACGTGTCACGCTCTCGGCAAAGGCAGACTCTCGGCAAAGAGCCTCTTTGCCGAGTGTCAGGCTCTCGGCAAAGGCAGACTCTCGGCAAAGGGTTTCTTTGCCAAGTGCAACACACGGCAAAGAGCACCCTACGGTAAAGGGGGCATCAAGTGACGGCCAGACACTCTCGCCGTCACCCTTTGCCGAGTGCTGGCTCTGGCACTCGGCAAAGAGGTCAGGCACTTCTGGTTGTGTACTGGTCTGCCAGCCACCTGTTCGGCAATTTAGACTCCTACGCCGTAGCCGAACGTGGGGGATTACATGTGATGGATAGGGTTGTCACTTCTTGCCACCAACTACCTCAACCGTGGACTATGAAGTGCATCTACTGATTCCTCTATGCATAAACACCATGCTAACGTATAGAGAAATAATCTACATCCCCAAGGACTCTGACCCTATGGATCAACTAGGGATATAGACCTGTTTTGCAAGAGCGATAAACCATAACTAGTTCTAATCATACTAGCATTATGATAATCTTGAAAATAGTCTATATGATAATCATTCATCATAACTATATGCTAAGTAATCAAAATAATAACTATTCTCCAATTCATATGAATAACTATAAGAACAAGACAATAAGAACAAGATAACTGAAAAACTCATAATATTATTTATACCAAGAGGTCTCTAGCTGCAAGTCCTTCGAATGAAGTCTTGCCTACTCCGATCTAACTAGAACAAAAAAAATACAAAAGGTTTGAGTGGCTCTCCTAGATGAATTATGCATCTGAAATGAGAGGCCCCTCTACCTATACATTTAAACTATGGAGAGGTCGGTTCATAACGAATCTATGGTAACCACCGTCGGAAATGTCAAGTCCAAGGCACCAAGAATCGACACGACAAAGCACGGTGCGAGAGGCGGTCATAGGCGGTCACCCCATGAGTGGGCCCTTCGAGGCCCAGCTACGGAGGGTGGGCCTCCTAGGCGGTTTCTAAACCCATTTTGGGTAGTGGTTGTCCCTGGTTCGCATGGTTGGCATGGGTCTCTTCTGAAATCTTCGAAATACGCGTCTCTAGAAAGCATATTCTCACCGTATTTCAACAGTTTCACTAATAAGTCATGCAAAATAATAATTCTCTAATACATGTGAAAATAGGTCTGTAGTAAATATATATGTGCATAAATATTATAGTTTTCTCTATTTTTAGATAATAGTTGGTAGTATAAAATAGTCCCTTATTTTTGTAGGAAGGCACAAAATGTCACAAGCTGAATCTACTATTTAGTACCTTACTCTACCATTCCATCAAAGGACAATGCAGTTCCTGGTGACTGAATTCATAGGCACTCAAGAGAGTGGACAATTGCTGGAGATGTATGTTTTACAGACTCGAGAGCAATGAACGGGTGGTACAAATAAACTGATAGACAATTCTTAACCCCGTTACACACTAAGCAAGTTTTCAACATGTCAAAAGAACTACTGGAGAAAAATAAAAAAGCTAGAACAGTAGCATGAAACAAAAAAAATAGATCCTAGCTTTCTTGTGGTTGTCATCTGCCTTCCTGCTGATCTTGCTCTTCACTTGCTTTCTTCCCGCCGGCTTGACAGGCTTCTTCTTAGCAGAGCGAACTTGTGAGATGGGCTTTGAGCTATTAATGCTGCGGAACTCTGAACCCAGCTTTCTGATAACATTTTCAGAAAGAGTTGGTGGGTTAGGCTGACAGGCCACACACATTTTTGTTCTTGCAGGGTCGTTGGACCCTGAGGCCTCCATTCAGATCCTTGAGGCTCTTGCCCTCCTCCACACTTCTGTTTCCTCCATAGCTGTGGATTTTGGCTTTCCCGTGACGAGAAAAGAGGCACAACATAACCGCTAAGGCCTTCGTCCACGGCCAGCGGCTGCATAGAACGTTTGGATCACCTGGCAGGCAACAAGGATGACAACCACTATGAACGTGGCAGCAATCAGGCTGTTGTGGCCGTGGCGCAACCACCCTATGAGCCGCTGTGCACGGCTATCATAGCGCTTCTCCAGCTCGTGCCACAAGGGCTTGAGGTAGTTCCTCTCGAGGCTGTCGACCTCCAAGACCACACCTCTGCAGAGCTCAGCGAAGCCTTTAGCGGCCTGCTCGTCGTTGTCGAGGAAGTGGTCGACGATCCGCGCCCGCCGCAGGAGGTCGACGTCCTCCGGCGTGCACGCCACCTGCGACATGAAGAAGCAGTACGCCGTGACCGGCCTCCGTCGGTACTGCGCCTGCTCCTCCAGCGCCATCAGGTTACGCAGGACCGTCCAGGTGGTGCTGTAGACACGCAGGCAAGGGATCCACAGCGTGCCCCGGTGGTGCCGCACGTCCAGGACGGAAGACTCCACATCGTCCTCAAAGTCCCGAGGCCTGAAACGCACGTTGGCGTACCTCTGGTACTCCGTTGCACGGCGCCAGCGTCCAGTGACACGGCGGCGCCGTGCCGTGCTCTCTTCGTCTGCCAGCGGCAGAGTTCTGCTGGGTTGGACGTAGGCGTGCACCAGGTGCAGCAGGTGCGAGCAGGTTGGAGGCGCTGGCCGTGTTTTCTTGCTGATGAAGTGCAGCTTGTGGAGAATCCCCTGGACAGGCCGCGCCATGCAGTCGAGGATGGAGCAGGGGCCTCCCATGACGCGCTCGTGCAGCCTCTGCAGGACGAATAAAGGCAGCTGGTTCTCGACGAGAAAGATGGTGTCACGTACCAACGTGTTGCTGCTGATGACCGGTGCCAGAGCTGGAGCTGGAGCTGGAGGAGAGCGGCTGCTAGTGATGGACGTGTAGTCCACGAAGAGGTGCAGCAGGTAGCAGCCGTCATTGAGTAGCATACTGGACAGCTGGTCCGGCGTCATGTCGCTGACCCCATCGGCCTCGTAGCACTGTCTCGCCAGGGGCTCCAGCTCCTCCATGAGGCCAGTGAGACCAGCTTTGGTGCGCTCCTCGGACAGGCACTGCAGCCAGCCGGCGCAGCGGGCCTTCTCCTTCTCAAACACCGGAGACGAACGCTTGCGGTGGTAAGGACCGATGGTCACGTAGCGTGGCCCGTAGTTGTCGTCCTCCACGCCACGGAGTTGGGGGCGGACCTTGGAGATGGCGTCACTTGTTCTCGCCATGCCTCCTCGCGTCGTCATCTCCATTTTTCGTTTCCCAACATCCATTTCGATGGGGAAATTATCAGCATCTGTATGGAAGCATAGTCGTTAACCACACAACACGTACAATGTGAATCGATTAACTTGTAGTCTTTTTAATGCGTGTTTAACAAAAATAAAATGCATGGGATTGATGGGGCACTTGCCAGTTTCATCAACTCCATGTTTCGAAAGCACAGACGAATCAACGTTGATGGTGACAATTTTGCAGCTGGTCTCCATCTCGTCGTAGTCCACATGTGGGAGTCCTCCATCTGTGCACGTCAGAACTATTTTTTACATAGCGTACCAGCAATAATTGTGTCTGATATAATTTAATAATAATTTTGTCGATAAGATTTGAAGTGAGACATAGTTTTCACAAAAATTGAGTGTAACGGACTTAGCCGAGTTATAAAGAATGAAGTCTGAAAAAATTTGCAGTTCTCTAAATCCTTTTATAGGATCACACAGGACCTATCTCCCTCGTATATATAGATGTATGCTTATATCTGAAAAAAAAATGAAGTTACGTTTTTTTCCCCATTGGTCGGAACATAGCATGTACATGTTCGTCTCAAAAAAAAAAAAAAAAAAAAAAAAAAAGGATCCAGTAGAGCCGTGGCAAATAGATCGGCTGAAAGATTCCAAAGTAGATATAGTCAAGGCTTACCTCGCGCCATTGACCCGACGACGACACTCCAAAGCCGGACGTACGCTTCCCCGTCCTTGACGACTGTTGTTGTGATACTCGTCGCAGCGCAGAGCTCATATATACACATCGACTTCTGTCGCAGAATCCATTTTTTTTTCAGCTCTTTGCATGCAGTTCAGCGATATTATCGGATCAACTTGCACGCTTCCCCCACGTTACTACTCACTTGTCGGGTCCTATGAATCTCTGTTCCACATATGGACCCGTGACAGCTGAGGCTTATCTTCTAGATAGCTAATCATTATTTTTAGTTTTTTTTAAGAAACTAGTCATGATTTGTTAACCAACTCTCTGTTCTTGATGCAAGATTAACTCAGGTCTCACTTGGTTCCACTTGCAGCTACTCCCTGTCCTCCTCTGTATAATACAAATCAAATAACAAATGCTATCCTTCCTGTTTACCGTAGTCAATATTTCGATTTGTAATAGAAATTAATGTAGGTATGCATATAAGTACAACAACAACGTCAGCTCCAAGCATGTTGGGCAAGGCTAGAGTTGAAACCAAAACATAGATCTCTATGCATATCCGAAGCTTTTGAAATCTCTTTTCACTGCGTTCACCCATGTCAAATTTGATCTTCCGCTGCCTCTCCTCACATTAATAGCTTGGCTTGGGACTTCAGAATGCACGGGTGCCTCTGGAGGTCTCTTTTGGACATGGTCAAACTATCTCAACCAATGTTGGACAAGCTTTGGTCTACAAACTGGTATTTATCCGATGTAAAGTTAATAGTTAGGTACCTTGTATTTGAGGACGAAGGAAGTAATAGTTAGGTAATATTGCTTGCTAACAATTATCCATCTACCTCTTAAATGGGTCTTGCTTGGATCCACTAGCTAAAAGATGGTTGTAATGTTTATTTTAACTATAATGTCTTTTTTTCTATTCGCAATTAGTATGGCATGTAGACGTAGGTGGAGGAAAATAGTGTTATTTTCATTCTATAAGCCAGATTTTGATAGCTAGCTAAGCTAGGTGCTACAGTTAACAATTATATGACCTAGAAATTTTGCATGTTTGGATCCACCCATCAAATATTTAGTTGATAACTATTAGCTACACTATCAAAATGGAGTTCTCCTAGTGTTTTAAGTAGTAACAAAAACACTACACCAGTTCTACCACATGGTAATCCTCCCTGCGGGAGACATTTAGTAGGGAAAAGCTCATTATAAATGTTGTATTATAAATAGTAGAAGATCTCCATGTCACTTGAAGAGGCAGCTGCAGATTCGTTGTCCAAGATAAATCCAAACATGATCTTACTTAGTAGATTGGCATCACATACCTTGATCTGGGCAAAACACGATATCTAATCCGGCATTTGACTGTAAGATTCTAATATTTTATTTAGGAAAGTCTAATATACATTTTAGGAATAAAGCTTGTACAACGTTCGGATGAGATGAGTGAGGTCTTTAGGCCAGTGTCAATGCAAGTTTCATAGAGTTTCATGGGTATTAAATATGCTGACATGCACTATATTAATGAAAAGGAGATGATGAGAGTTTCGTGGGAGTAGAGAGAGTTTCACGGGAATGAAACTTCGTGCACCGTTTCTAAAAAATAAATATGTTGGTAACGAGGCATGAAACTTGCATTGAGACCGGCCTTACAACGTTGGTGTCTTATAAACTTCATTCAAGCAATGATTTTGAAATATAAAATATAAAAATGAAACCTATATAATATAACTAAATCCAAAACCCATATTTCTTTCGCACCGTCTCCTTCGGAAGGGCTTCGAGGGTGGTGAAACCCATACGATTCTCGTGAAGCCACGTCATCACGAGGGCCCCACTAAGTCACTAAGGCCATTGCACTTGCTACCAAGCCACTAAACCATCAAAAGACATCTTATTGTCTTCCTCTTTGTTCCTTAAATGCACCATGCCACTTCAATGATAACTTCATCCAACATTAAACTCGATGTCCATCCAACTCCTCTATTAAATTCACATCTATAATGAAGCTAGCATATAATCAAATTCATTCGTATTTTCTCTTGCATACCCGACAAACGCACAAGAAATTCTCCTAGTATTTTTTTAGGAAAAAAGGCTCGTATAAAGTTTAGATGAGTTGATCAATGTTTGTCCAACGTTGATCTCTTACAAACAAAGTCGATTATTTCAAAATAAAACGTAAATATGAAACCATAGACTCGACAACATTCCAAAGCTCATATCGTCGCAACCCTGAGCTCTCTCTATATATAAAATTCTGATGCCTAAGGCCAATCTCAGTCTCCTTTCGAAAATGTATACAACAAAATTTGGATGGAACTCTCACTCTCGTGAAAAGTTTCATTCAAAAGTTTCATATTATTTAATTTGGTTACTCACAGATAGATCTAATCATGTTAAGAGGGTTTATCTTGTATCCTATTTAACGCAAATGAAACTCAAATTAATCTCCCACTTGGAGTGTCCTAAGAGTGCTTCACTGAGCTTGTTTCATAGGAAGGCATGCATATGCGCTGCAGCACTCTGGGTAAATTTTTTTCAGCTCTTTAGTGTTGCTTCAGCGTGGTTCACGTATCATAATGCACGTCTTCCCACGTTCCAGCTCACAGTCAACAGTTGACGACAAGAATCAACGACCCTCACGTATACTCAGCACGCCTTCAACGGCGTGAGAGTGAAGCCAAAAAAATTTTTGGACCCCACGTCAGATAATTGGCACTAGTGTTTGGGAACTGATCTTAGATCAGTTGATAGGACGGTATAGTTGGACGCTACCCATTAGGGATTAAATTCTAGTGCTCGTATTTTTCTTGGAATTTTCCTAGGATTTTCCGGCGTTATGCATTCAGTGTTAAGCGACGTTCCCGTCGACGACGAAGCGCCAGTGGTGACTTCAGGAGTCTCGAGATCTTCCGGCTGCTCAGTCCATCAGAGGTGCTCATAGGAGTAGGGGTAGGTTTGCGTACGTGTATTCATAAGGTGAGTGTACGTGCGTGTTGTAAGCGTCTGCGTTGTACTGTGTAATTCTCAAAAAAAATTGACACCAGTGTTTGTTCAGCTGCAATGAAGGCATCACTCTGGGGCCCACTAGTACATGAAAAGATGAATTGCTCTGGCAATGAAGACACACATACACTTCGTGCCTCAGGCCTTGTTTAGATACCCAAATTTGGGTCTAGAATTCACTATGCAAAAAGAAGATTCTCATCACATCAAAATATCGACACATACATGGAATATTAAATATAGATAAAATCAAAAATAAATTACACAGTTTTGTTGTACTTTGTGAGACGAACATTTTAAGCCTAATTAATCAATGTTTGGACAATATTTCACAAATACAAACGAAATGCTACAGTGTGCTATAGTGCCAAACTCCTAAGTTTGACATCCCCCGAATTGGGGAACTAAACAAGGCCTCAGTTCACAACTGCATCATAGTGTGAAGGAAATAGTATTTAATTTAGTCGGCACGGGGTGCTTATTCTTTCACGGCTCCCTAAAATCTTGGCATCACTTCTGCTTGGCACTAGCTGATGCAGTGGTGGAAGGCATCACTCCCTGATCACACCACAGAAGGCCTAAGAATCTTTGTTGAACGTGGACAATAACTGACAGCTGAGTTATTATATGGTACCTTGCGAATCATTAGTTGCTTACCAACTCTAATGAAGTCACAAGATTAACAAGATCCCACTTGGTTCCATTAGCAACTACTACCTCTGCCTCTATACATTACAAATCAAACGACAAATATATTACATGGTAAACCAAATAACATATGTCATCCTTCCTACTTATCATATTCAATATGTAGGTTTGGAACAGAAATTAATGTAGGTATGCATATATACGAGTATTGTATTTTTAAACTAAGTTGGAGGGTTAATTTACCTAGAATGCTTTCTGATTTGTTATGCCGTTTTGATACCTTCTATCTGAAGTCGAAGGAACAAATTGTTTTCACATTCAATATTAGCTGGGGAACTATCAGCAGGCTACCTCTTAACCTGTCTTGTTTGGATCCAATTGCTAAAAAACGGACGTAATATAATGTTTGATTCAAGTATAATGTCCTTTTTTCTGTTCACTATTCTTATATATGACATGTTAATAGAGGTAGGTGCGAGGAAGAAAAGTGTTTGGTCATTCCCTTATCTAGCTATTAGAGTTGTTAGGTAGGTGCTTTAGGTAAGAGCATCTCCAACAGTTGTGCATTTGAGGTTTGTATTCTTGAAATTTGCCAAAAAAATTAAAAAGGGGTCTCCAACAATTTTGCATTTGAGTTTTGCATTTTGGGTGACTTGGCATTTGATGGAGTAAACTAGCCATTTTTGCAAAGCCACCGATGGCTTGGCAAACGTGAGATCCCGCGATTCCTGCGCGAGTGAATAGTGGGCCTTCCCCTTCGCCAACACTCGAGAACTCCAGACCATCGCTAGCCACATCCACCCGTGACGATCGAGGTTAGCAACCCCGAGACCGCCCGGCGCATGATCATCGACTACGCCGACTCCTTCTCCGACCACCCCGTCGTTGCCTTCCCCGTGGACCTCGACGCCGGGCACCCCAAGACGGCGAGCATCAACAGCGCGCCCCACGGCCTGCTCTGGCGCGCGCTCCGCCGCAACCTCACCGCCTGCGTCCTCCACCCCACGCGCCTTGCCGCCCACCTCACGCCGCTCCAGAGGGACGCCATCGAGGCCCTCGTCGCCGACCTGAAGCTTGCCACCCGGGGAGCTGGCGTGGCGCAGGCGTTCTTCCACTTCGGCATGGACGCCAAGCGCCTAGCCGCCTCGAGGCTGGCGAGGCTGGTGAACTGGCGGCAGTGGCAGCACCTAATCGGCATGCGCGCCCGCCTGGCCGAGGTCTTCGCCCCCGCCATCGCGGCGCCACGGCGGCGGCTCCAGCTTGGCGCCGGCGGTGGCGCCCGCTCGTACTCGGCTCTCTCATCGGCCTTTACGTACCCGACGACGACGACGGCCGGCGGCGCGCGCTTCGGGACGATGAGGTGGTGAGGCTTGTCTGGGAGTTCGACGAGTTCGACGAGAACTACAAGAGTTCCAGGCCCCGGGGCGGCCCCGCGGAGGAGGCGGACGACTTCGACGAGTTCGACCCGATGCCGTACGGCGGCGGGTACGATCTCGCCGTCACCTTCGCCGCCCGCCGCCGCCGTCGGAGGATACCTGCTACCCGTGCTCGGCGCCCTCCACCTCCTACGACGCACCGCACTTCTCAGCACCCCGGGTCCACAATTTTGGAATATGCCAAGTCACAAATGCCAAACTATAGGAGATTGCTTTTATTTTCCCCTCCTCATATCGTATTGGGAGTTGACAAACTCCAACAAATGCCACAAAAAATGCACAACTGTTGGAGATGCTCTAACAATTAGATGACCTGAAAATTAGGTCTGTTTTGATCCACCCACCTAGTTTTTAGTAGCTAACTATTAGCTACACTACCAAAATGGTAGAGTTCCCTCGTGTTTTAAGTAGCAAGAAAAACACTACACCAGTCCTAGCAGATGGTAATCCACCATATATAAGACATTTGGTAGCAAAAATCTTATTCTAAATGTTGAATGCTAATTTGCTAAATACTAAAAAACTCCACATCACTAAAAGAAGCTGCAGATTCCGGTTGCGCAAGATAGATCCAAACATGATCCTACTTCTAGATTGGCAACTCTTACCTTGATCTGTGCAAAACCCAATATCTAAACCGACCTTTCACTGTCAGATTATAACATTTTATTTAGTAGGAAAGGCTAATATACTATTTAGAAATAAGGCTTGTACAAAGTTCGGATGAGATGAGTGGTCTCTTAAAAACTTCAGGCGATGATTTCGAATTACAAAATATAAACCAATATTTGTTTCAGTCCCCTCTCTGGCGTTAGGGCTTCTTGGGTTTGTGAAATTTTGGGGCCGATAATGCACGACTATTCATTTTTTTTTTTTTTTACACGGAACAGATAAGTGAACAAGCACTCCACGGTAGAAATCTAAAATACTTTATTCTAGTTTTTTCAGAACGTTACATTAGCATAGTAGCATTGGCCGGCGCAAAAGGACAACTCATGCACGTTGCACCATGTTCCTTACCTAGGGCCAGATGCATGTCAGTGCAACTAGTAGAAACAATGTATACAACAGCTGTCAATCTTGTTTTTTCCTTGTGCATGTTTTTTGTAGTCTTTTGGGGACTTGTTTCAAATTTTAGTGTGCACGCCGTGTTTGTTGCGAGTTGCAGTACACTAGCATAGTTGACCTGCAGTGGTATATTTAGATCTGACAACTTGAACGCTCATCGGGTTATGCAAAAGATGCTCACTGTTGAGGGTTGTGCCTGTCAGAGTTGCCTTGGTCTGAATGAGTGACCAATGTGGGGGAGGCAACGCTGGATCCCGGGGCTACGTCCGCCGCGACGGGGCGCATCCCATGCGCCCGCCGCCGGCGCGAGACACCCCCGGGAGGAACCGCCATGACCTCGCCACCGGAGGTGAGGCCGCACGGGATGCTCTGGGAGCGCCACCGTGGCGCCGTTGCGCCGGCCGGCTCTGGCTACCTCGCTCGTCGAGGCTTCACCGTTGAGCCGCGCCACGGCCCGCTGCGCGCCGCAGCCCCACCGGGAGGTAGAGATGAGGCCTGGAGGGCCGCCTCGACATGAAGCCGTGCGCCGCCATGCCCGCCGAAGCCGCCGCGCGCGCCTACGCCACATGCTGTGCGCCGCCGAGCTCCGTGGATGTCACCGGCGAGTCGATCCGGTAGATTGAGGTGTTAATCGACCAACCACGCCCCCAATCGAAACCAAGGCCACGCCTTGCTCGCCGCCGCGGTGCGCCACCGCCATAGCGCCGCCGCCGTCGCAGATGAGTGGTGCCTGGTGCCCCGTGAACCGCACTCACGGCCTTCCCATGACCGCCACGCCGCCGCGGAGCAGATGCGCTCGCCGGCATCGTGTGGACGCCGCCGCAGCGCCAGATTGCGCCACCGTGCTGCCGGCATGACATGCCCGCCGCCGCATGGCCAACGCCATGGCTAGCCGTCGTTGCTGCGCCTAGGACCACCCTCTGACCACAGACGATCTCACCAAGGACCCGCAGTGCCGATGCGCAAGTTGGAGATGAGGATGGACCACCCTAGCGCCCACGCTCGCCACCGTGCCGCCGCCGGCCATGCCTGTCGTCCCGGCGAGCAGAGCGTGGGATGGGGATTGGAAGATGGAGTTGCTGCTGCTGCGAACATGGACATGGTCCAGGTGGACCGAGCCCCCTGGCGGTGGGTCCCCTATCACCTGTCCACCGTGAGCCGCGCCCGTGAACTCGAGCCCCACCTGGCATTGACCCCATGGACCCGGAGCGTGTAGACCGAGAGAGGACTGAGTCGGGGTAGACCTGGTCTACTGTGGACCGCGCTATGGTCCATAGACCATCAACTGGAATCCACCGTGGGCCAGCGCGACGCCATGAGCCATAGACCGAGCCCAGCTCAGATCCAGAAGCGTGGCGTGGCGCAACCACAGTGAGCCACGTGGCGGGCCGAGCCCGACCCAGTCCAGCCCAGTCGAGCCCATCTGGCCCACTAACGGCCCATCTGGCCCATTAGCGGCCCATTTACGGTTGACCCGGTCAACGCTTACGGCATCGATGACGTCACCCTGGTCCCACGTGTCAGCGGGACACGCAGACGCCATATGGCCTAGTCCAGTGCTGACACATGTCGGCCCCATATTAATCAGCCATTTATTATTTTCAGAATATTGTTTAAACTTCGGAAATTCATAACTTATTCATACGAGCTCCGAAAATTATGATCTTTATATGGAAATTCATCTAAAATTGAGATGTACAGTTTAAGCTTATGTTTGAGTGCATTTGGTTCTTCTATATTTTATTTGCTTCTTTGTGAATTCTATAGGAGTCGCTAACGCGACTATTACGTTTTGGTTTCAGAGTCGATTCGGGAAAGGAGCGACCTAAGGACGTGAGGTGGAGATCCGTTGTACGACTACGGAGAAGGACTTGTACCACTACTATCGGATTCGTACCACTACTTCCTCGACATCGCAGGTGTCATGGAAGCACCCTTTTTTAGAGAATCCTATTAGACATTGCATGCTTAGAACTGCTACTGCTTTATATTTATTCCTTTGCTAGTATATGATGCATGATACTTCCTGAGCTATATTTACCTTGTTCGAAGCCCTTTTACCATGATACCCAGCCTTGCGCTCGCACTTATATATATTACCGCCCTTCTGCGTGCTTGCATTTATTATCACCATACTTATTATAACTCCACCTTGCATTGTATATGTGATGCGGGTGGTGAACCCCCGGGAATGGTTTGACTTGGGATGCCGGACTTGTGGTTATGGTGATGAGCGGTGTCTTGCGTGAGTCTTGGGTGTGTGGTGAGGGTTGAGTCGGCCGTACAGGATTACGACGAGCTTCGAGCGAGTCTTGCCGAGGGACACGGCCTACGGGTGCCCCCGCTTTGTGAGAGTACCCGTGGCGGGTACATGTGAGGACCGAGGAGTTCTATTGTGCGAACCTCTCGGGAGGTGGAGCCGTGGGAATGGGGTGCCGTGGCGGCACATTAAAGATTAGCCCATACAAAAAAGACATCGCCGTCCCGGCCAATACCTAAGGACTTGAGGGCTAGTGACCAAATCATTGGACGCTTACTTTCCACTCACTCTCCAATGGGAAGGGAGACGGTCTAACCATCTGGTAGAACGAATGCCATTACTGTCTGAGGTAGGCGGATGCGTCGGGAGGTATGGGCCGAGAGTGCTCACACCCTCCTTAACCAACATAGTGACCCCCGAGGCCTGGTACTATGTCTCACAGTCTCGGCGGCCAGGGTCGAGTGACAGGATGGTATTCGCTCAAGGCTTATGGTGATCGATATCTGCCTAGATGTGGCCGTATCGATGATGGCTATCTTGTAGAATAGTGAAACCTCTACAGAGTGTATGGTTGATCGATCGATACATAGCTGACTCGTCGGCTATGGACCAGTCCCGTGTGATGCTTGCTTGACTAGGAGAGGAGTCTTCTGCCTTTCTTGGGATATGGGTATGTTACATCCGACCGTGAGCCTGGGAGGCTGCGGGTCGTTGAGGCCTGACGAGAGGGAGTCATCTTGCCGGCCACGTGAAGCGTTGTGGTGTGTGGTGTGTGGGATGTGAGGTGTGGTGATGTGAGGATGGGATGGTTGGGATGGTGGATGGATGTGTGTGTGGGATTTGGGAATGTGTTAAACTTGATTATTATTATTATTATTACTACTATACTTGTTGCTACCTCGCATGCGCTAGGATGCAAACTACAGCCAAATATATGATCGCGATCCCTTTATTTTCTCTTTTCCACTAAAGCTCATTCGGTGCTGACCATGGCCTGCACACATCTGGCGGTGTGCAGATTTTCCTATGATGTTAGGATTGAAAGGATTAGAAGGTCTCATGCCTGCGCTCAAGTAGGAGATTGAAGCTGCTTCCGCAAACTGTTCTGGATGTTAGAAATACTTTGTTTGCGCCAGTGTGGCTTTGTAATTATTAATGTAAACCCTTCTACTTTTACTCTGTATTCTCAGAATTCGATGTATGGAATTGATTATCAACTGTTGTATATCATTCTGTGGATTTTCCCTTCGTGAAAAATTGAGGATGTTTCAACGGTGCATCCGGCGCCCTGCGTCCGGTGTCCCGGGTCCTTTTTGGACCTCTCTGGGTCACGTCTGGCGTGCGCCAGACGCGTCCGATGCCCTTCGTGATGCAGAGATTGCCCGTCTCGCCGAAGCGATGTGTTTGACGACAATTTCGCCATGTCCAAGGTTCCTTTAATACTCCAAAATATTTTTTGGATATTTCTGAGTGTCAACACATGCCCTCCTATTTTCAGGTGAATATAATAGAGCCAGAAAACACCTCTTGACCTGCAACCTATCAGCAATGATACCCATCACACTGGCTGATCAGTGACTAAGGGCGATGTATACATCAACCATTTTTGTTCTAAGGGCGATACATGTATCGGCCATTACTTGGAAGAGCACTAGACTTCTTGCCAAACACTTGGAAAATATCTTCTAAGATACCTCCCGTTGTATGCCTTTATGAGACGTTCACCTTTCAGTGTCTCTAGCACATAAGCATTACTGTGTATCACCTTGATCACTCTTAGAGGGCCCTCCTAATTAGGGGACCATTTGTCAAATATTCTGCTCTTCGATCCGATAGGTAGTATGGTTTTCCACACTAGATTTCCCACCTGGAACGATGTGCTCCTAACCTTCTTATTGTAAGCCCTGGCAACACACTCCTTATCTTTTTCAATCTCCTTTAGAGCTTTTATCCTCTTGTCGATCACTTCATCTACATTGTTCATCATGAGATCATGGTACATCATAGGGGATAGATTATTTTGCCTAGCAAATCTTAATGCATCCAAGTTCATTTCGACGGGCAACATAGTTTCTTGACCATATATGAATTCAAATGGAGTTGCCTTAGTAGCACCATGCTTTGATACGCGATACGTCCACAAAGCTTCCGATAAGACTTCATGCCACTTCCTTGGGGTCTCTTCAATTTTTCTTTTTAATGAGCTTGATCAAGGTTTTGTTACTAGCTTCAGCTTGGCCATTGGCTTGAGCATAGTATGGAGATGAATGAACAACCTTAATCTTATAAGATTCGGCAAAAGCCCTCACCTCTTTGGACATAAAAGATGATCCTTGATCGGTATGCAATGATTGAGGTATGCCGAATCTATGAATTATGTTCTCTCTAAGAAATTCAATCACCTCTGTATGTGTCATATTTTTCAAAGGGATTGCCTCACACCATTTAGTGAAATAATCCGTAGCAACCAAGACAAACATGTGCCCCTTTGAATATGAGGGATGTATTTGGCCAATGAAATCAAGCCCCAACCTCTGAATGGCCACTGCTTCATGATAGGATGGAGTTCCGAAGCAGGCACCATCTGAATATTACCGAACCGTCGACACTCTTCACATCCTTTGTAGTAGTGAAAGCAATCGGCTATCATAGTAGGCCAATAAAAATCAGCCCTTCTCAACAACCACTTCATCTTAGGAGCCGATTGATGCATACCACAAACTCCTTCATGGACTTCTCCCATAGCTACTCTTGCTTGATCAATCCCTAAACACTTTAGCAACAAACCATCGGTTGTCCTCCTATAGAGCTCATCATGTTGTAATGTAAACTTGAACGCAAGCCGCCGGATGGTCTTGTCAACTTTGGTATTAGGATCCTACAAATAAGTTATCAAGGGAGTTCTCCAATCTTCCAAATTGGTACTAGGATTACTAGAATCGGAACTAGACCGATTTGAAACATCATCAGTGGCATACGCCTCAGAAGAATTGGTTAATCCGACAATTATAGTTGGTTGATCCAATTCACTTATTCCTGCACAATAAAGATTGATATCCTCATGCATCGGCTTATTTTCTATGTGAAAATTACGCTTACCAACATCAAAGCCGGATGCTTGTTGAGCTAGCATATTAACCTTTTGATTTTTATGTCTAGGAACACGCCGAATCTTAAATTCAGCAAGTTTGGAAATAAGATTAAGACAAGAATCAAGGCAAGAATGAAGTGATCCATCTAGACATTGGAATTCCCATTAATTTGCTGCACTACTAGCAATGAATCGCCATAAGCCTCAACATACTGCACCTCCATGGAAGTTAACATGATCAATCCGAGTAGTAATGCTTGATATTCGGCTTGATTCTTAGTGCAATGAAAATCTAATCGGCTAGACATCTCGGTCACAAGGCCACTAGGAGAAATTAAAACAATGCCAATGCCTTGACCGTTGCTGCATACCGATCCATCAAAATACAATTTCCATGGGGTAATAGTAATGTAATTGATCTCATCATCAAGATTTATACTATGCTCAACAATAAAATCAGTAGGTACTTGGCCTTTGATTGCTCGCAATGGCTCAAAGACCAAATCATATTCAATTAAAGAGTATGCCCACTTGCCTAACCTCCCACTGAATAATGTAACATGTGTTTAATAACATCGGCCTGGCATGCTACAACACATGTACTTGACAGCAAATAATGTCTCATCTTTTGGCATGCAAAGTACAGCGATAAGCATAACTTTTCAATATGGGCACACCTTGTCTCGGGATCAAGAAGACGACGACCAAGATAAGCAATCATAGACTCTTTCCCTTCATCCTCTTGAGTCATAACCACCCAATGACTGTCTCTTCAGCAGCAATATAAAGCTTGAATGGAACTCCTCTTCTTGGTGCACGAAGAACGGGTGGTGATGACAAATACTCCTTATCTTGTCAAATGCATCTTGTTGGCTTGCCCCCCAAGTGAATTCAGTTTCATCCTTCAAACATAAATGGTGAACTTTCTTGATCTTTTCAATCCTCTTGAGATCAACCTCTATGCCTTTATCATGGATGATAAAGCCTAGGAATTTCCCAGCCGATACTCCAAAAGCACATTTGAGTGGATTAATCTTCAAAACCATAGTGGTGCATCCTTTCAAAAGCAAGACGCAAATCGGCTAAATGAGATTCATGGGCAGCCGATTTAATCACAATATCATCAATATATACTTCCATAATCACCCCAATTAGATCATGAAAGATCAAATTCATAGCTCTTTGATAGGTTGCTCCTACGTTCTTCAATCCAAATGTCATCACAATGCACTCAAACAAGCCGACAAAGTCAGGACAAATGAAAGTTGTCTTTGATGTGTCTTCTTCTGCCATGAAAATCTGATTCTATCCCGTATTACCATCAAGAAAGCTAATCATCTTATGTCCAGAAGCATCATTGATCAACATATTGACTATAGGCATAGGGTATTCATCTTTGGGAGTGGCTCTATTCAAATCTTTGAAATCAACACATAATCTAATCTTACCGGTATCCTTCTTCTCAACCGGCACAATATTATAGACCCACTCCACATATTGGCATGGAAGTATGAATTTGGCTTGCAACAACCTATTGATCTCCTCCTTTATTCGGTCATGAATGGCCGAATTGAAGCGCCTTGGATGTTGTTTGACAGGCTTGAATCCATCTTCAATAAGGAGCCGATGCTCAACAAGATCTAGGCTTAATCCCGGCATTTCAGTGTAGTTCCATGCAAAACAATCAACATATTCCTTGAGAAGCACGATTAACTCAGCTTTATAATCGGCTTTCAAGTTTCAATTTACAAACGTCGGCCGCGGCGTAGTACCATCCCCAATATCAACTTGTTCTAAAGGGTCAGCCGATGTGAAACCTTGGCCCAACTTATTGAGCTCATCAAAGTCGTCAATAGCTTCACAAGCATTGGTCTTTTCAGCCCAATATTGTTCTAAACGACGCTTTAACCATTCGTGATTATCCATTATAAAATTGTATTGAGCCGATTGTCAATCGGCTTGAGAGATACAGGAACAAAGCCACCCTTGGTGTAATCTACATAATCATAAGTAGAAAGATCTCTACCTGATAAGCAACCAAAGGCGCCATGCCCCACAGGCTCAGATGAATCGGCAATAGCAACTTCAGCCGATGAAGCGCATGGACAATCTCAATAGCATCGTCGTTCCACTGGATGAGATATTGGTGAAGACTGGAAAGCACGCACTCATTGGCGTGTATCCAATTGCGCCCAAGAATTGCATTGTAGCTTCCCTTGATATCGGCGACAAAGAAAGAAGTAGCCAAGGTCTTGCTCCCGATGGTTAATTCAACGTTAGCAATACCTTTGGCGGGAATCGGAGCATCTCCGCCCAACTCTTGTGATGGTCATGTTGGTCTTGATTAGCTCCTCCTCCTTGATCCCAAGCTTACGGCACAGCGTGTAAGGCATGACATTGACAATCGCACCACTGTCCACTAGCATGCTATGCAATGGAGATCCGTTGATGTACCCCTTCAAGTTCAAAGGCCGAAGATGGTCCACTCGGTCTTTGACTTCTTGAACACGGCATCCTCCACTGCAAACACCAACTCCACTGCTGGTGGCTCTTACTCATCATGATGAATCACGTAGTAATTCGAAGATAGATATACTACGTTGATCCGCTCCGAGACGGCTCATAGTCCACTATCTCATCATCTTATACCTCTGGAGCTTCCATACCTACAGCATTAGCCACCACAGCACCAAACTCTTTGGGATTCTCCCCAAGATCCTCAAAAACTACCGGAATCAGTGCGGACACCTCGGAAGGAATCACAACTGATTCAACGATTGCCGGAGCAGTGGAATCATCATCTACCGGCTTAGCCAATTCTTCAATCGGCTTAGTCGGTTCATCAATTGGTGCCAGCTGCGCCATCTCCACCGGCGCCGGCTTTATGGCAACGTCGCCGTCCTTCTTCAACAAATCCTCCTGTTGATTCTTAAGAGCTTGCTTCTCCAACTTTCTAGCACGAACGCGCTGCAACTTCTGCTTCTGAGTTTTAGCTAAGTTAGGTGGGCACCACTTGGGCTGCATATCCTTCGGATCTCTTGGCGGCTTTTCTTTCACTTCTTCTCCAGCAACTCCCTTAGGATTTTTATCTTGCTTGTTTGCTGGAATTTTACTATCAACCACAATTGGTTCACTACCGGCAACCACAGGAGCCGGCATCGATCCGATAATGATGCTAGGTGATGGAGTACTCTTGGGAGCAGGCTTCTTAGGCACTTGAACCTTTTTTGGGACATAAGCTTGCTGCACAGGTGCCTTGATTGCCTTCTCTTGATTTGCCCCACTAAAGCTCGATTGCAACTCCAATCGGCTAGAGACAAGACACCTTGCATTGTTCTCCAACCTCTGATGAACTGGGATGAGCGGTTAGATATGGTACCCACACACCTTGGGCGCCCCACTATGGTAAAGGCAACATTGGTGGAGCTTGAGTAACCGGATGTCCCCAACGAGATGGATGAGAACGAGCAATCTGCATAGAAGGTGGTGGAGCTACACTCTTTTGCCTCTTATCTTCAACTTCTCGCTTAGGAGGTGTAGACTCTCTTCTTTTATTGGCCAATTCTCGGAATCGGTCTTTTGTTGCTTGTACTTTGCCATAAGTCGGTCAAAAGTACAAAGTGGTTTCACCATAAATTTCTTAGCTTTTTGCTCTTGCTCCTTCCACATTCCTATCTCTGGTTTGTGTGGTATAAATGTGTGGGTCACATGAATGCCGAAAGCAATGGAGCCTTCTAGAGGTTGAGAGTCGGTTTGACCAATTGAAGCAATCGATTTAACCAACTTCGAAGTGCCAGAAACATCGTTGATTTGGTTCTCTTGTGGCGCCTCCTTAGCTGAAATAGATGGGTCAACTTGGCCAACCGGAGGGGTCGACCGGGCCGGCCTTTGCTGCGCCGCTTGGGTCTCATACCACCGTTGCCTCCGCAATGCTTCCACTGAACGAGCGGTGATTGTAAGCTTGCTCTTGCCTTGATCATCCTTCTCAAGCACCACTTGCTGCCCCGAATTCTTTTAGGCATTCGGTGCAGGACGTGGTTTGCTGATAATGTCATTCTTGCATTTAGCTTTATCGGCTTGATCAGGACGAATCAAGATAGCTGGTCTCCCTGCTTCAATGGTATTGGTAGGAAAAAGATTCCTCTTGATCTCCATCTCAGCAAGGCTCAATCATTCCTCATTAAGGGCCTATTGTATCTGTCGACGGAAATAATTACAATCGTTTGTTGCATGAGAATAAGAATTATGATATTTGCAATAAGCTCTCTTCTTAATATCATCTGCGGAAGGCATGGTGTAATTGATTCTAAGGTATCTGATTTTAAGTAGCTCATCAAAAATCCGGTCACATTTAGAAGTGTCAAAATATACTTGACTTCTTCATTCTGATTCTTTTGAATTGGCTTGAGAGAAGGACAAGACACAAGTTTATTCTCTCGCTAGCCACCTAATTTCGTAGCATTGCACTCATGATTATCATCATTCAATCAAATCTAAAAAATATCAAAAGCATGTGTGTTCGAACGATGTGCCTTATATGCATCACGAGAATCTTTAAGGCGCGTTTCCCGAAAACGGCCCTCTCGACAAGGTGATTGAAACTAGTAAATTAAACATTCTCTAGCTTATCGAGTTATCGGAATTCTAGAGTGCAAACCATTAAAGCATATATCCACAAGATCTCTTTCAGAAATATTAAGATAAAAATACTTGTTTTTAATCTCTCTAACTCTATTAAAGAAATCTATAGCAGATTCATCACGTATTTGCCTAACAGCAGAAGGTGTGCCAGTCTAGTTTCTTGGGTTCCAGTGTAAAAATGACTATAAAACTTTTTCTCTAATTGAGCCCAAGAATTAATAGAACATGGTGTTAAAGAAGTAAACCATGAAAAAAGAGTACTAGTCAATGATAAAGGGAAATTATGAATTTTCATATGTTCATAAGCACTAGCTTCCTCTAATTGAGAAAGATACATACTAACATATTCTATGGTAGTTTTATTACCAACACCATTAAATTTCTGAAAGTTAGGTACCTTCCATCCTTTGGGATTCTTCATGTAATCATAAGCGCAAGGGTATGGCTTGGTGTACATATTCTTAGCTGTTTTCAAGTGCACACCTAGACTTTCTTCGAGGGACTTGTAAAATCCTCCCTAAACTGATTCAACACATCGTTAAAATCGTTAGAGAAAGGAGGAGAAGTGTTGTTGCCCTCAAGCATGGGATTTCTGCTAGGAGACTTCGGTGGGTTAGGTAGAACATTGTTCCCCTTCGAAGCTCTTCATGCTCTATGATCGGTTCGCAATGGACCTCATTTGGGATCACCCCCTGATGAACCAACTCCAGCATGACCTGTTCCGGTAAACACACCCGATTGGATTTTGCTGGCGTCAGCGAAAGATGTTTGGTTCTTGAAAAAACCTTGAGGCATACCAAATTTAGATTGTTGCAAAACACCTGATTCATCTGAATCGTGTGCTTTACCAGCTAGCTTAAGTATCTTATCCTCTAACAATTTATGTGAATGTTGCATAGTCGAAGTAAGAGCATTATTTTGATCTAGCAACATCTTAGCAACTTCAGCTTGAGTAATCAAACCATCATCAAATTTAGGGCCAGTTTCATCATTTACCTTTTTCCCTTCTGATGATCCCATGATGTCCTCGATGCTTGGTTCTTGCTCCAGAATCACCCGCTCATGACGATCTTTCACGCAGCCTCCTAAGAAAGCCTTCATGAGTTCTTTCATCTTCGCGTCAAATTGAGCCTTTAACTCTGGAGATAGCTCATCCATGGAGGTAGGTCGGATGATGTTGCCGCCATGGACATTGCTCTTGTCCTGCGTTGAACCATACACGCCATGTCATCTTTTGGGGGAAACTTGAGCTTTCGCCTAGCTATACCAGCAGAGTCGCCAAAAAGTATGTTGACACCCTCACGTCCAAGAAACCGCCTAGCTTGTCCAGCTCCCACATCGCCGCTCCATCCTGTACAGGCGGGCCTTGGCGCTGGCGGTTCCCCGGTGCTTGGATCCAGTCGGTCGCTCGACGGCGGCGCTATCCAATCCAAGGAAGGCAGCGACGAGCTGCTGGGTCCAGCTAGCTGTGCGTGCTGGGCAGTGTGCGCCACAGCAAACGGCAGTATACGAGCACACGGCGGACAGGCTCCAGTGAACGACGCCCGCATCCACAGCTCGTCCGGCTGCCTTCGGCGTCCCGGCGGAATCCGTGCGGAAGCGGCGCAGCATCCCAGCGGCGGAGGCGGAGCGGCGTCCCTGTGCCCTCGCCGGCTCCTCCTCGCCCTCGCCGTCCTTGCCGCCTGCCTCGGTCCGCGGCACCGCGTGGGGTGGACGCGCTTCGCTCGCGCGTAGGGGGCGCGAAGGCTGCCGACTGGGACACGGCGGTGGATTTCGATCGTCCAACTTCAGGGCGTTCCTCCAGGCCTCACTGGCTGGCCTCGTTCCAAATCTCTCGGTGAGTGCCCAGGCCTGCCATCCAGGAACTCGTTAATCTCGGCATCCAAAGGTAATATGCGCTGTGTTTCCTTGTTGAAATGTCTCGTAAGATTTTGCAACGTTATTTGATCTGCCTAGCGCACGTTTTCCCAAAAGGTCTCCCTTCAGTTTAGTTGGGAGAGATGCCAGAGCATGCCTGGTGAGTCCCTGATTGCACTAGCCTGCTGATGTTTGGAGAAAAAAAGATCATGCTTGCACTAGCACGTGCTTTAGAATAGATTGCTTTGGTTGGTAACTGTGGAGAGCCATCTGGTTTCTGTTATGAAACACGTTGCCGGTTCGGACCTTCCCCTCTCCGTCTCTCACAATCAACATGGTAGATGAAAGTAGAACAAGTAGACACAAGATGTTGGGAGTCTATTCTTTATTTCTCTGAATATTAGTAATTACAACATAGAGCTCCCACGTATATATAGTCCTGCCAAGGGCTAGAGTTTTGGTAAGAGCCCACATACAAATGGACTAGGATTAGGATTCTTCCTTCTCCTTTCCTTCTAGGATAGAGTCCTTATGTTTTACAACACTCCCCCTTGGGCGATTACCACGATATGCACATGCCTCATTAAAAACTCCATCCGAAAACCCAGCGGGAAAAACGGTTCTTGGAGAAAAGAGTACATTGCATTCGTTAATTGTATTGCACATGTTGTCTCATTAAAAACCTTGTGTGAGAAACCTTCAAGTAAAAACTCACATAGGAAAAAAAGTACAACATTTAACCTTCTTGGTAATATATTCTTCGGGATATTGTATTCTTCATGAATAGATATTGATCTTCACGATCTATGCATAAACTCTAATGTTTTAGCAAATAGGATCTACTTGATCTTTATAATTCTAGTGGTTTCAATTATCTTCAAGATAAATTGAATAAATTGCTCCCCCTAATAAAGCCATCCTTTGAACTTCATTGTTCAAAATACACTTTTAAAAAGTTGGCTCATAATTCTTCTATGAATTATATGGGTATAACAAAGAGCAATATTGCTTAATGCATAAATAACCACTTATTAGTTGTGCAAAACAAATAATTTATCCTTCAAGATAACAGATCCTTTCAGAGGATTATAGGGGTAAATAATTGATATTCAATATCTTCGAGATAGTGCATCAAACTTATACAAGCTTGAATACTTTATTAATTCTTTCTTAGTGGGTTTTAAAACTAAAATCTTCAAGATTCTGATAGTACCACTAAATAATAAATCCATCGTTGCATTTGGCATTTAGGGGATAATTCAAATGCCAAAGTCACCATTATTCTTATACCTTCTATGGTATTTAGAGGATATCAATATTTATTGCTAGCTTTACACTTTCTGAGTGTTTGTATGACACCTTCATGGTGTTTACAATTCCTCATTTTCTTTCTCTCGGGTCTATATTCACTTCAGGGATAAATGGTGTTTTCTTTCAGAATTGACTGGTTAATTCTTCATGGATTAGTTCCTTCAAGGATATTCTCATTCTACTACATGAGAGATTATTAAGTGATATACACAAATGAGATAGTGTTATTCACTATAAAGTCATTCGATGACTATTCCTTCTAGGATATACTCTTCTAGAGTCTTTAATATTCATTCATGAATATATTATACTTTAGACTTCATAATACTTGTATGAGATTTAATTTTCATATGTTGCGATTTATATTCTTCAGGAACTATGTATATGGATCTTCATAATCCACTTATTAACTGCATATTTCATATTCATTCATTTTATTTGCCAGAGATATAGCAGAACATTTATTTCTTCTTAGTAGGAGATTCAACCTCAATTGCATTTCTTCACTGACCCGATATAATCGCTACAAGCGACTTTGCCATGGACTTTGTTTCCGGATCCGGGTTCTCATAAGAGAAACATTTGCAATTATAGATGGTAGCGTTGTCGACAACTATTATTTTCTCCCAATATTCTCATAATATGAGATTATTCTGTCTCTTTGTTATTTCCCAAAAACAAGAGATACTTCATTGTTACGCATATCCAACACACTAATGATGTGCGCACTTAGTGTGTTGGATTCCATCTTCACGATGATCCTCTTCATGAGGTGCTCAACCTTATTCATGAGGTGTTCTCTTCATGAGAATGGAGGAGTTTTATTTTATTTCTATTCAATAAGTATACATTAAAACTATAATTCATAGGCGTCCCCATAGATTGTAGCTTGATAGTATACAATAATTAGTTTACTATTAGTAAACAAAACTTCCGGTTTGTAACTTCAAGTTACTCCTCTCATTTCAATATCCGGCATATGCTCCGCTTCATGCTTCACAAGAGTATTAGTCAAACTAATAGTTGACTTAGTGTGTGATAATATTCCTGTTTCAAGCTTCAAGGAATATTTTCTCTAGATCATTTTCCTTCCGCGGAAATAATATTTGGCATTTAAAATAGGCTTTCTCTCCCCCTAATGCCAATATTAGATCTTTAATAGCATACTTCAAAATAATCCCCTATGATGGGCTTTCAATAATTCATATTCATGTATCTCCAACTACAAGCGGAGGCCCATTCATGTATGCTGTAATGAAATTTTATGGGAAATATTCACACACATATTTAAACATGGGGGTTATTCTATATTATATGCAGTAAGCTAGAATACACATAGTGCACGAATGTTCAACATTTCTTCAAAATCAGAATGTTCTCCCCGATGTGCACATAGTATAGTTTAGAACAAACTATTTCATTGTCTAGCTTCTTTATTATTTAGCCAATATAATTGATCCAAGTACTCATACATTAAAAACAAATAGACTATATATTTCAAATATATAAAATACGCAACATCCAATTCACATGGAATTTCTTCTAGAATTTTCTAATTGCCATTTAATGCAAAATTCCCTTGATGCATTTTGTTCATAAATCCCAAATCATCGTAAATATGTTATCCACCATATTATATCCACAATTATTCATTCAATCAATTGGATTAGTCTCCATTGAGCAAACATATTTAACTTACTCCCCGATCTTAGGCTACATGACCATAGACCAATCTTTTGCTTATGCATGCAATGCATTGAAAGCAACATATTTCTAAGTTCAACAAGAACCATTGGACATAGCGTGCTAGCTAGTCAATTTAATTATAGGGGTGTAAATGTAGCTACTAGCTACAACTATAGCTTCTATGCTAATATTCATGCAAAGAGTGTAGATAGTTTAGCTCAATGAGAGGACAAAATAGTAATACACATGCATGTGTATAATGTGGAATGTTGGTATTCGGTCCAACGTAGTAGATAACAATAAAATGCAAAGCTACAAGCTTACTTGCAATTAGTGCAGTAGAAAAAGTTAACTTGGCCGGAAAGGACGCGGGCAAAACTTCAAGTCTTGATACATGCACTTAAAGATAGATTTAGGAAGGCTATGCCTATTAAATATATATTACCCACATATTCTTATGCCTTTACCCAAAATTTCTCCCCCTCATGCCATAATTACTTCAAGTAGTAATATGCTTCTTGCATCATCTATGAATAATCACTTCTAATGCTCCATAGAATCCAATCATTCTCGGGCTAAAAATATTAAATACTTAGTTTTAGGATTATACTATTTCTTAGCTAAATTTATCCTTCTAGGAGCAATTCATACGCCAAGATAGTCCAATTGTTCATGTGCTTCTAGGAAATTCAGTTTCCATTCTACCTATATAGTAGTGGTGCACAAAGAACTAACCTTCATGGTTAATTGAGGCTTTGTGGATAAAATAATGCAAAACTTATTTAGATAGGCAATATAGGCAATTATTTATATGTGAAACATATAAATCTAATTTATTCCATGAGAAATTATCACATGTTACTTCATGTAACAATTGCAACTAAGAATATCAAATATTTCATATTAGTCTTCAAGCTAATAAATTAACCATCAATCACTTAATCCAATGGGAATTAAAACTTAATGCACCACTGCCACTACTTCAGGATATTAACTTAAGATACAACAAATCTATAAGCACATGATTTAAGTCTTTAAAAGTTCTCATATGTCTTAGCTTCAAGCGCTTGACATTTAGTAGCTTCATGCTTTCTCGATCTCCTTCTAGGAGTATGATATATGCAAGTCATATATTTAGAGTTACCGCAACTTAAGATATCCTGGTTTATAAAGTTGTCTATAAAGTCAACTCAATTTCTATTTGAGTAATGGTAAATTTAAATACTTCATGTATTATATTGCTCTGTGATATTCTATACACAAGAGACATTTCTTCGAGAATATGTATTGATAAAATCTTATTTACCATCTTGTCTTCTAGACATTTAGTATAAAGCTTCAAGCTATTATTTATAGAGCAGCATTATATCTCAATATTAGGCATATAAGCTTGAAAATTCAACTTTCAAAGCAATATGATATTCTGTAATCATAATTTAAGATTTTACCCATGCAGTGAGTCCCACAATGCCTTTTGTTACTTCTCCTGGCCATATACTCATTCTAGAGTTTACTACACTTCAATGGTAGTCAAATATTCTACGTGGATTTAATAATGACCGTAACAAATAAGTATGCCATTCAGGGCAAGTCCAGGATATTTTTTCTTCATGAAAGTATGCATATATCATTATGACAAACCATGTGCATATAGGTTTACTGCATGTAAACAAGTAGTAAGGTGCAAAAAGATAGTGATGGTTATTCAAAAATAATCTTAGAAGCATCCTAAGCATTCATTGATCCCGAATTCATTATGCTAGGAAAAATAAATATGAGACTCTCAAAAAGTCTAAAATCTGCAGGATTTATAGAGCTCATAAACTGTATACAAAATTATACTCTTCCAATTACATGGTACATAATTCGTGTGTGATATATAAATAAATGCATTTAAAATAGCATCTAAGAATATCACATGGCACATATGCATTAACAACAAATAAATATATAAATAGAAGAGCCTTTTGTGCCTAAATAATTTTCTGCAGGAAATTCCCTGAGAATCTTGACAAAGCATGTGACAGTGGCGTGTATTACACATGGATATGATTATGGGCAGATCGATGTGACAGCACAGACACTGGGCTACAGGCCTTCAATTTAATTCTGTTTACGACGATACGCGGCAGATATCGGAGGAGCAACTACGGGTTGAGCAATCTGCGGGTTGCGATAGGGGCTCGCTATAGATGGCAGCGATCGATGAGACTCCAGACTAATCATGTGATTACCGAGCTAGTATGAGCATGCAAGCTCAAAGTTATTGGTTATGCATACATGCATCTGTACTTCGTGTACGGTCGGTTTCAATAGATCGGCATGATTATTTCAAAATGGTCGTGTTGACAAAAACTTCAAGTTTTGCTAATAACGTTTCGAATAAAACTCGCCGATTTCAGACGACGATAACTAACAACCAGTAGTGTACTAGATGCTACCGTTTATACATGTGCTGTATAAATATATACGATGCTACAGGCAACGGCGCTGCAGCGCATGGACGAGCCATATGTTCAGTGTGCGGTGTCTGCGTTGTGTCCCTCCTGCTGGTGTCGTTTGTGGTAGGTGCGGCTGCGTCCTACCGCGTATCGGATCGGCCAATTGTAAACGGAACACAACCATACTGGACTAGCAATTGGTCTCGGATACGCATGCACCATATGCACAATTGTGATACATACGTGGGACTTGCCGAGGAGTCCCCTTGCCCATAGAAACGTACGTACACGTACAACTCATCATCACCTAACGTACTTCATGTACGTGGGCATGTATATGAGATTAAATTAAAGATTATTTTCATCCATGTATAAGTATGGCGTTCGGGCCTTCTTGATTAAAACAAAATCAGTATGATCACAATTAGCTTCTAGCTAGCAGATCGTACATCGTCATGCTTCTTGCATATGTACTGCACGTACAGATTCTATATTGCATTGGAAAGCGTAGACTAGCTCGAAGGCTAGCACAATAGTCAAGCAATCGGCGAGATCTTTTCCATACCTTTTAAAGGATGCCAATTTGATCTACCTCACGTGTCGCGTAGGACAGTGTTTAGTAGATACATACCGCGTAGGGCGTTTGGCATTGTCGTAGACATGTCTGCTTGATGACGACAGTACATGTCGATGCAGTGCAGATTAGTTGCAGGTAGAAGTAGCAGATCCGTTCCGCTAACAACGTCGGGTTGTCGATGTCGTCGAAGTAGTCGCTACGGGACGTCAGTGTCGAGGTCGTCGGCGGCTTCAACGGCGATGTCGACGAAGAGCTTGTCGTGCTGATAACGTGTTATGAAACACGTTGCCAGCGGTTCGGACCTTCCCCTCTCCGTCTCTCACAATCAACATGGTAGATGAAAGTAGAACAAGTAGACACAAGATGTTGGGAGTCTATTCTTTATTTCTCTGAATATTAATAATTACAACATAGAGCTCCCACGTATATATAGTCCTGCCAAGGGCTAGAGTTTTGGTAAGAGCCCACATACAAACGGACTCGGATTAGGATTCTTCCTTCTCCTTTCCTTCTAGGATAGAGTCCTTATGTTTTACAACAGTTTCCACTTCTGAAACTATAACTTTCCTTTTCCTAAGACATTTATATTATATTTTCTGTTTTCATTCAGTCAAGGAACTCAGTTGGGGGAAAGAAAAGTAGTAGCATAAACCTGAATTCATATGTATGTTTAATCTGCACATTACACCTAGCAACAGATAAACTTTCTTCAAATATACAATCTAAGCTTCAGACTCACCTTTCAGTTTCATACTCATAGCTGAACATGATTAGACAAGACACAGAGTACCTACAATATCCGCTTTCTGTTTCACTTGATTCTGATGAATTTTGGAAAGCTGGTTGTGCAGCCTGTGTCCTATATGTTGTTTCTAAAATGCAGTTTAGTGGAAATAATATCAGTTTTCTCTATAGTGGGAACAATATCATTTTCACATAGAGGTATATTTACGATCTATCATACATCCACACCTGATTTAAATAGCATATCTACCAAAGGTGTGTGCATATATAACCTGAGATGCACAGTTGATGAGTTATATCGTTTTGCACATGATATTAGTACTTTTATATCAACCTGAATATGCTTGCACCTGTAACCGCATTAGGGTGTCACATTCACGGTGAATGGCCTTATCCTACCAAATTATTAAGCATGCTACCTGATTTTGTGACGGTACTGAAACCCAAGGAGTAAAAGCTTTATTCCGTGCATCCATCCTTCTAGAAACCGGCAGAATTTTTAAACTTTATCACTGAAAGACAGATCCTGTTTGGTCTATTCCCTCCCCCTCATTTTCTCTTATCATGTTCTGTTTCAACAAAAAAACGGATGGGTCTTAGAAGTTGTACAAGTGGTAGTGCACTGTCATGTGTTTTTCAACAAAAAAACGTATGTGTGTGTGTGTGTGTGGGGGGGGGGGGGGGGGTGTTCCACACATACGTACACACTAAACCACCTATTACCTACAAAAAACAACCCAAGCCTAGGGAGACATATCAATCTAACTGGAGAGCTGCAGGGCGAGAAGTAGAGAGATTCCTCGAGCCCTAGTCAACTCCCACATAAACATATCATACCTAATGGAGGAGAGAAGCCCATTTAGATCGGGCTGTCGTCCATAAAAAAAGCAGTGATTCCTGTGATTCCAGAGAGACTAGATAAGTTCATTCAAAATTTTAAGACCATTCAGAACGGGGAATTCTAATGAAACACCTCTTAAGAAGAAGGTCTCTTTATCTAGGAAGCACTTTTTAAAAAGGAATATCATGATACAGTTTTAATGGAATGCCTCTGCAATTCTCAAATGTCTGTTTTTCACTGAATGTTTTGTGCACTGTAGGTCTCCCAATCAAGAAAAATTGCTTACGTGTTGAATGCAGAACTTGGCAGTAGGGCATGCTGATGTTGAAATAACATAAGTTGCATATGCTAATATTGTTCACATTGATTATTCTTTACTACACATATTAATTGGAGTAGTTTATGCAACATTTTAATTACAATTTTTAGTCGGAAAACATTTGTTATGCTTGGTTACACATGATATAAGTTTACCTTTGCCATCAGCACTCATAGTTTATGCAACATTTTAATTAAAATTTTCAGTTGGGAAACATTTGTTTGCACAACTGTTATTTTTATATTTGTGTCCCTTGGCACTGACATTTGTTGTATACATCTGATTTTCAGGTAATAATAGAGGATGTCGCAAAGAAGCGAGAGACAAGTAGTTATGACTTCCTGACATGTTAATTATTTGTAGTGGCATAGGATTCTATATATTTTATTTTATTGGTTGTATGTTAACGAGTGAGTCATGTTAGTTGCTGTTAAAAGGAAAAAAAACAAACACTATGGTTTCTTTGCTTACACCACTATGCAAAATTATGAATCCGACATCCATACCCTCTCTGTCATGTAACATCCAGTCGATTCATCGATTTTTCCTATACGTTGCAAACCTGTAGCAACGCACGGGCACGATACTAGTACCACTGTAAATACGAAAGTGATTCTTATCTGGTCCCCATTATAATCCCTAGCATAGGTGTAACCGGCATTGGCCATTCTATTGAAACCCCTTGTCGTTGCTACACCCTTGAGAGCATGAGAAAACTCTAGCCACTTTGCTCATAAAAAGATCACATTCGAGTGACATTAAGTGTGCTCTAGTGCATTCCTATAGTTGATTTGCGTCTTGTAGCTCTAGAGAAGCATGGTGGCCCAGCCCAAGCATATAACCGAACCATTTGATCCATTTTTTTCGAAAACGTGCGCTACATGTACCATTTGATCCATAAAATCAAGGATGAACACTATACCACAGCCCAAACTCGCGTCCAACAAAGGGTCGCTAAAAATGTCGAAATTGCGTTGGACGGTCGGTCGCTATAAATTAGTGGCACACGGTCGGTCGCTATATCTTAATAGTACGTCCGAAGGTTGGTCGCTATTTTTATTTTGGTTCAGCGTTGGACGGTCGGTCGGTATAACTGATTAGTTAGGTCCATAGATCGGTCGCTATAATGAATTGGGCCTGCACTCCCATGAGGCCCATGTTTGGCGCCTAAATTTGGAAGGCCCACACGTAAGATGAGAGTTGGTTGGAGAACCCTAGCTTCAATTTCCCTCAGCCGCCGCTCACACCCAGCCGCGACGCGCTCCCAGTCACACACTCACACGCCGCCGCCTCGACGTGAGTCAACCGCCGCCACCCCTCCACCCTCGCTCCGTGTCCGACTGCCCCGATGCTCCCCCCGCCTGACTCCCCCCGCCGCCCGCTACACCCGACGCGCGGCCGCCACAGCCAGCAGGAACGAGACGCGCTCCTCGTCGCCGGCGTGAAGGCGGCGCTCCCCGCGCCCGACTCCTCCTGCCTCGTCGCCGGTGCACGGCCGTCACGGCTGGCAGGAAGGCGGCGCGCTCCTCTCTCCGCGTGATGGCTGCGCTCCCCTCATCTTCAGCAGCACCCGAGGAGGCAGCAAGGTACGAGTAGTCCAGATCTGCGGCGACCTCTCTCACTCAGTGGCTTCCTGTCTCCCACGAGCAGATCCGTCCCGGTGACACGTCCACGCCTCATTCTCGTCTCGAAACAGGTGGTAATTCTATCAAATAACTTAATAGCTATTATTTTAGTTATTTTGAATGTGAGTTTGTTGCCTCTCATATCTGTATTCCTGTTAATTTATCCCTCATGCACCAGTACATAAAACAACAATTGGGATGCAGTGTTTGAACCAAACAATTGAGATGTAGTGTTTGCACCAATGCTACCAACACAACTGATACTGATGTTGATGGAATATGGGTCCGTATAACATGTTTCTGGTTTTAGATTGAAGTCTCTTCTCCGGATGAGGAGACTATGGGATCCAGCTATGTAAAATCTACCAAATTTTTATTAACTCTAATGTATACAAAATGAATTAGATACTATACATACTTCTATTTAATTAGTTTGCTTCTGTTCAGTCATATCTCTTTACTCTATCTCTTATTAATCAAACATATTGTTAAGGTAAAAGTTTTGCATCTGTTCCAGGTAACAGTTTGAGGATTAGACCTGGCATGAATCATTCGCTTAACTTAATGAACATCTAGGATGATCAAAATTATTTTTCATGTGTTTTTCCTGGCATCCTAAAGGACATGAAGATCCTAGATTCTTGTAGCATCCATTGTCACAAAATGTTACCACTCTCAAGAGCTAGTTAAATCTGGTCTTTTGGATGTTTTTTCAGGAAACACTGCAAATAATGTAAAGAGAGGGAAATCAGTTCTCTCAAGTTTGGTATTTTAGACTGCATCTTGTGGATGACAGTAAGTCACCATTAAAAGAGAAATAATCAGGTCTTGAATAGAAGGCCTACATGATTTATTAGCGTTCTAGTAGACACTAGACAGGACCATGAGTTCAGAGTGAGACAAGGAATGTGCATGTCTAAAAATTATTAGAAGCCTCTTCCTGTGATAAAAGAAATATATGATTGCACTAGTAATATACTGAAATAAGGCATTTTAATTCTTTCCAGTGCACATGTTCTCACTTCATTTGGAGTTGAAAAAGAATAAACTTGAGCTTATACCCTTCAGTTGCTAGTTGTCGTATGTGTATCATGTGCGTGAACAATTTTTTAATCCCTTGAACTTGCATCAATTGGTGCAAACACCCTCAGAGGTGGAACTCTTATTAGAGCAGCAACCTGATTGAGGAAGATGTTTTTTTTCCTGAAGTTATATAGTTTGGTATGTTTTCTTCCAGTTACCTTTTCTTTTGAAAAAAATAATTCATGTAGCTGATGCCAATTTTGCTTGTTTCTGAAAAATGACAAGTCACATCTGTTAGCATGCTCTTTCACAAAAAAAAAAAAAAATATCTGTTAGCATGCTTGTTAGTTGGGATGGATGGATTGTACTTCTAGTAAATTGATGATGGCTTACTATTTAATTTGTGCAATTACAGGTTGTTGTGCCTTCAATCCTGTGTATATGATGACTTCTTGGACTCATCTATCATCTCCACATTAGTAGGTCGGCAGCAGAGGGACAGCAGCTCGGCATTGTTTCTTTTGGTGAGAAGGCTAGCATTCATGTTCTTTCTATGTCGACAGCGAGCTCACTCATTCTATCACTTTTTGAGGAACTTGTGGATGCTGCTAGCACTAGTCAACAAGAAGCTGACTATTGGATGTGCAATCCAACTCTATGGTTGTTGATTTTGAGCTTTTGCCAAGTGTATGATGATTTTAGTGGACATGTGTATAGCTAGGTTTAGACTTGCTTTGCCATGTTACTTGTTTGATACATGAATCAGTGTATGTCTAAATGTAATCACTTCTGTATGACAGATGCTTATGGCTATAATATAATTGTGAGCTATGATGAGCTTATGTCATGATTGTGCATTGTGCAAAATGGATTTGTTAATTTTATGGTTCATTAATTGTATGATTAGTAGTGATTGTCAGAATAATGTATAAACAAATGGTATTATATTGTTATTTTTCTTGCATCGATCGCGTCTGATGGTTGGTCGCTATATAATATATCGTGTCTGACGGTTGGTCGCTATAAGTTTGTAACTGGCGTCCAATGATCGGTCGCTATATGTTTAACGTCTCGTCCCCTGGTCGGTCGCTATAAGTTATAGCGACCGACCATACTTATCCCGACGCCACTTATTCCGTCCGTTCAAGTTGGTCGCTATATGTTTATAGCGACCGTTCATAGGCCGCTAAACTGACTTATAGCGACCAACCGTAGGCCACTATAGATAGGCTGTGGTATAGTGGAAACCATCCCATCCAAACACATCTTCAAATCGAACACATGTCAAATCATCATTTGAAAAGTTATTTAAATATTATTAATTGTTGTTTTATCTTTCACCATTTAGTAGTTTCTATTCATCTTTGGTTAGCCAGAAACAAATAATAACAATACTTTCGAACTCGGTCTTCAAAATCAGATGAGCCATGGCGAACTACCTCGCGCAGTTCCAGACCATCAAGTCCACCTGCTACTGCATCGTCATCGCCGGTACCAACCTGCCGCCTCCCCTTTCGATTGCAAAAACCTAATTCTAATCCCAAGGGATCTGAAATGCGTTGCCATGACTCATGCATCGCTGCTGGGGCGCGATCTGGGTAGCTTGGTCCGCCTGATCTCGCTGCTGGGGACTGGGGTGTGATCTGAAAGGACCGGAACGAGCCTAGATTCGTGGAGGAATGGTGTTGCTGTGCCTTATATTTGTATTGTTGTGTGCTGAGTGTCTGCTGATTGCAGTGCCTTAGTCAGAGTTTCAGACTTGTTAAGCTTTTCTTTTCGTTGCTTTCACTAGCTTCAGATTGTATAAGGAATGGACAGTGAGAGATCTCGATTTGCCATTTAATTTGGTTGCTCAATCTTCTTCCTGCACGGCGAGTTACAATGTTACTCTGAAAGTACTCATGCAAAATCACTAGTAATATGCTGTTCCATCACCTCCTTCGCTTTGGGAACAGAGGCTCTGACAGTAGGGAAGAGCCTGCACTCGCCGTATTTACTGCGCTGCAACCTGTGTGCATGGGTAGCTAGCATGGATAATAACCCTCTAGGGGTAAATTTGGATCGCAATTGAAGTACACTTATATACTTTTTTATTCTTCGCTGTCAATGCAAGTGGTTTCAAGTTTGTATATTTGTACAAATTCCTTGTCACATGTTGATTTGCCTTTTGTAACAGTTGAAGATGTTAGTGACTTATGGCTAAACGTCAAGTAAAGTTTTGAATGACGAGTGCCAGTGAAGAAGGCCTGTCTCAACAACAAGGCAATGGAGCCTGTTTTTGTTGACAATCTACCAGCTGAGTTTATACAAACTACTGATTCAAGACTACGGAGTTGATTCCCACAAGAACAATACTTGTTCTGGTTCCGGGAGCCATATGCAACTCTTGTTCTTGTTACTTGTGAGGTACTCCCTCCAAGGTTTTTTTTACCGACCGAATTGCCCGAACCGCCGGCCTCCAGAAGCGGTTTACCGCGTTTGGCCGGTTACCGCTCAAGTTTGAATTTAAATTCAAACTCCGAGCGGTTTGGAGCGGTTACCGCTCGGTTTGAGCGGTTTACCGCTCCGTAAGGTGGTAACCGCTTGATTTTTTTTAAATTCAAATTTAAATTTTTAAAAAAAGCTAAAAATATCCTAAAATACTTCATGATTTATAGAATCCAATGATGTCAAAATTTTTCAAATTTAAGTGCGTTTAGTATATTTTTCGACCTTCATGATTTAATGGGCTTTAACGGGTTGGCTGTGCATTTTTCTTTTTCTTTTTTTAAAAACTTCTAAACGTCTAAATAAATACTAAATGAACTCAAATTTAAAAAAAATTACACCATTGGCTTCTATAAATCATGAACTATTTTTTAGGAATTTTTCAGCATTTTTTTAAATTTAAATTTGAATTTGGGCCAAACCGAACCGGAACCGTCCGGCCCGTAAGTCCGGTAACCACTGTAAACCGCCCGGTAAAAAACCTTGCTCCCCACCCACATTCACACCCCCCCCCCCCCCCCCCCGATCCTACTGTATGTTAATCCTTTCCTTTTGATTCGTTTCCAAGCAACGGTACTCGTGAAATGGACCATGTGGATGACTTTTTCATTCATTTATTTATTTATATAAAAATGTGCAGGATCTTGATGAATTCAGGACCATTCTTAAGCCTCTCCTCAAATTAATTGTTCAAAACGATGAGCGAGAATGGTTCATTGTGTTTGTGTTGAAGGCCCATCCTAGCAATGAATCAATGATTAAGCAACTAAGATGGCAAAGAAAGTACATGCTAGGCTGGAGGCTGATTTCAACACCAAAAAGAGAGAAAGGTATTTTTTATGACTTCTTCACAACAGTATTTTGGCAAAAAAATGCATGTGTTAAAAAATTTCCAGGTTTTGCAGTTATGTTTTCTTTCATGAGCTTATTTCCAATTTTGAATTCTCTATGGACTCTTGGGTAAAACATTACTACAAACAATGTGAGTAACAGTGTAAAAACTGCTCATTTTCTGATATAGATGCTGCAAGTTTGATCCCCATGGATCAGAGAAGGAATTCTTGGATGATTTTGACTTTAAAATGGTGGGCTGCATCAGAAACACTTTGAATAGGCGGGTTTAGTTTTGTGAAGAGGAAATATGGAGGTTAAGTGAGCAACGGTTCACTCCAATATGGAACTTCTGAACCTTCTTCATTCTGAAGGTACAATAGTGCAACCACAGTGATGTTTGTCAGTTGTAACCACTTGTTTCAGCGGCACTATTACTCTATTTGAGTTCCTTTCCTTAATGATGTTCAGGAAAGCTTGGCATTCATGTTTGAGATGAGTAATCTTCATGAAGATTCACTCCGTGAATATGATGAACTTGAACTATGCTATGCTATTCAGAATCAGATTTATATATATATTTATGTGACTTTGACCTTGCTTCAGTTTTGAGCTTCATAGTATATTTGCATAAAAAAAAAAACTTCATTGGTTGATTCCTATCTACCAGGGTTTGAGTATAAGGCTATTTCAAGAGTGATGTAGTTTTGTTTATGAACTTACAGTAACTTCCATGTTTTCACATTATTGTAGTTGCCATGATCGCACATTTCTTACATGCATCTTCTCATTTGTAATCCCCATTGAGTTCTATTGGGACTTAAGACAAATTTGACCTGGATGAGGTTTATGTTAACACTAGAGATATTGAACCATGGCAACACTAAATCGGTGACTTGTAGATCTAGGCAATATGTGCTCATACACTCGTACTTTAGTTTGAAACATGTAAGTAAAGTCTTTGTTGGCTCTCATAAAGAAGTGCATAAACTTGATCTTTGCATGCATATCAAGGTGACATCTACAACTTGGCCATTTTTCACCTTTTAGTTGCTAAAAAGAGATTTTTTTCCTATCAAAATATTATGCATGTTTGAACATGTGCTGAATCTTAAGTTGGTTTCTCATATAAATGTGTGAATTCTATTATATGTTGGTGACCTTTTTGTCAAATACTGATATTGTGTTAGGCGGCAGCATCAGCAAAAATCTGGAAATGATGATTGTGTATTTCTGCAATTTGAAATGATAATTGTTAATAGTTTTTTTTCTGGTCATGTTTAATCTTAATTAGAGCTTTTCTGCCCATTTCAGTTGATATTGTGTTCTGAAGTGAAGGCCACACTGCATGTAAAGGATGTATAGGGCTCTATATATCCCTTGGATGTAGAGGCCGGATAAATTATCTTTTATCTAAAAAAAATGTAAAGGATGTATAGATCTTCAATCTGGATTTGAGCACTTGGGCAAAGGAGATGGACGACCAGCTTTGAATTTATTCCCTATGGTTATTGCCCCTTCTTCAAAAGCTGGAATTTTATTCATGATACTTGTTTTTTTAGACCGCGTCGTTGCGCGTTTTTCATTAAGTAGAAGAGTTCAAGCAAGTATTACACCCAATCGAGAGTCGGTAATCAAGGTTACCAGACCATCGCCACTGACCACCTACGGCCCGCACAAAGTGGACTACACTGGAACTAATTTTGCTACCGCGTTGCGAAGGGGCAGGAGAGTGGTTAAGCCATCCCATCGCTGAAGGCTAAGTCTATCATATGGCTGTCTTTTATCTCAGTTGTCCCTTGTGATTGTTTGCTGTTGCTGCAATCCCCTTAGGATTAACAAGTGCTGTCTACTGACTAGGATTTCATGGTATATTTTAGATGTGGATGAGGCAGAAAACGCAGACAGCATGCTGAATATCACTTATGGGATATCTGGTGACAGAACAACTGGAGCACATTCTCCTGTACCTGTCAAACCTGGTGATTAGCTTCTGTTCAAGATCGCACTCAGACTGAAGCGACCTGTCCTGGATCCACGTGTAGCAGTTGGATTCCTTCCATTTTCTACTGACTGCCTATAGGTTGGGCATCCATATCTGTCGAAAGGATGAAAACCCCGGAGGATGCATCCATATCTGTCGTAAGTCCAGAACATTCTTGCTCAACATTTGCAACTCTTGCACTACCAGTTCTGTAAAGGCCAATTATCCTGTTGGCACTAAACAGTGTGCCTTAGTGATTAACAGTTTATGCAGTCAATAAATAAGCTTATAAAGGATAAAAACCATGAGAAATTTTGTTTACAACTAAACTAGGACTTTGTGTTGCAGGACTAAATACTCTATCAGGTTGAGGGAAACCCGTAGAATTGGATGGTTGTTGGGAGGAAATGTGGCCACATATCGTTGTCAAATGAAGGTAAGAACCGTGGTACAAGATGTTTCAATCCATGTGTGTGGCAAAGAATGGTAACTTCCAATCCAATTTGAAACGAAAAGACTAACAATTTTCACAACACACTGCACTTGCTCATAGGTTCAAAGATGGAGGTCACTGTGACATGTGTGCCACGTAGTGGTGTCTGGTACGTCCACCCGCTGAGCTGGGCCTGCCAGAGGTGGGCGAGGCAAACATTAGCTGCAACCCAGCAGGGTGCGTCCTTCCAGCCCTCAGCACCTCCTACTGTATACCTGCGGCATGATTCTTCCTAGGCAGTCAGTTTGGTGCCGTTTACACATAGATGAGCTGTAGAGTCTGTTTTAGCGAGACAGTGTTTTTGTGTAGACATGGTTTCACTGGAATGTGTTTCTTGTAATTCTGTTGTGCCATGATCAGTGTACTTGTACATTGGCTGGTACATGAGACTGCATCCTCAATATTCCGTGAAACTGCAAGCCAGATTTGTTCTTCAGATTGTGTTGTTACTTGTTAGACAGATTGCCTTTTGTAAATCATCCGGACTCAAATGATACTTGTGCTTAGACAAATCCACAATTCAAGATGATTCTTATTAGATAATTTACACATCTATAAGGAATAGATAATTCAAGAATGAATCTTGTTAGATCATTTACCTTTATCTACAAGGCATTCATCATTGACAGCATCCAAGGTTGATTCGAACTATTGTTTAGTTTACCTTCAATAACGAAGTCTGTTGCTTTCAACTATACATTATGAATAAATCAATCTAGCAGACAAAGTTGAATACATCTAGCATTCAGAATTGAACTCCCGTTTAACCATAACAAAGTACTCCGTGATTTGCTTTATAATACTCTGTGTATTTTATAACTATAGATTTTGTAGGTTAGTAGCTACAAAATATGCAATGTGTCAAGACGAACGACTGTGCTCGCTTGGTCCCCACGATTATGTCTAGTAGTCAATGCTTTGTTCATGGACCATTTGGGATAGCATTGGAAGGCGTTGTATTGAAGTTATGTTCATTTTCTGACATTTACGGAATAACAGTGAAAGAACAACACTGCTCTTAGAGCATCTCCAACAAGTTAGTAAAAATCACTTGGTATATCTTGTGTTATAACAAGTTGTTATTTTATTTAGCAAGTGAAAAAAATATGTCTCCAACAAGTTGGTATTCTCACTTAGTAAAAATAGAGGATGACGATGGGACCCGCCCGTCATTGCCTACTTCTTCTTCTTCCCCTTCCACCGTACTCACTATTCGCATGCCTCCTCGCCGCCGACGCCGCCCGCCCCGTCCTCCTCCACCTCTGGCCATGCGCCGCGCTCCAGCCTACGAGGGCTCACATGCCTCCGCCTCGCCGACGCCGCCCCGCCCCCGTCCTCCACCTCCAGCCATGAGCTCAACTGGCCGCCGATTCGAGCTGCACACGAGGAGGAGCGCGAGGACCGCCATGGCCTGCATCACTGCAGGTCCCCGGCCATCGGTGCCGGCTTCCCGTCCACCCGCCTGAGCCCCCTCCGGCGCCGCTTGCATACCTGTCCGCCCACCGCGATTCCCCCGCCGCTCGCAAGCCGGTCCCTTAGGTGCCTAGGCCGCCACCCCCACCGCACGAGGTCGCTCGCGCCGGCGTCTGCCGCTGCCCCTTGCGAGCCGGCGGGGGTCGGAGAAGGGAGCAGGATGGGACGGGAGCGGAACGGAGGAGACCGCCGTCGTGGCCTCGCGCGCGAGACGGGACCGGGACAGGGGAGGCCGCGCGGGGCGATACGCAGTTGCACCGCGCGCGGATATATCCGCACGCGAGGAGGGATGGAGACGCTGTTGGGAAAATACAAAGTTGATTTAGAGAGTTGTTGGAGAGGGTTTTTTTGTGTTTTTGCCAAGTTTATAAGAATACCAAGTTGATTTAGTGAGTTGTTGGAGATGCTCTTAGTCATGACTGGAGCGACCTGTCTCCAAACCCATGTCCAGTTGCAGCATGACTCCCTCAATTATCTGAATGCCTAGTTTACTTATACTAAAAAAGTTGTAGTTAGTACTTTTTTTTTATCATGTACTTAGGCCTTGTTTAGATTGTAAAAATTTCAACATAATGAATAATAACTCTTTTATCTTATTTAAAAATATTATATGCAATCGTGGACCAACTAGGCTCAAAAGAATCATCTCATGATTTTAAACTAAACTGTATAGTTATTTTTTTATCTACATTTAATACTCTATGTATGAGTCCAAAAATTGATGTGATGGAGAGAAAGTGAAAAAAATTAGAATTTAGAGGCAATCTAAACAAGGCCTTAGTACTTGTTAGCAAAGGGCATTCATATTAAAAACTTGACAAAATACAGTGTTTTTTATTTGTGCAAGTTACACAAGTACACACAAACGCTACCCAACTGTAGTGCTGCACATATTGCATCGGTGCATGAAGAAGCATATTTCCTTTTGGCCCAGCCACAAGGCAAGTAGCCTGATGGAAATCTAAAGACCAAAAGGATAAGAAATTTATTTTGCACCATGCTCGTATAGCCCACAAAACCATATTAAAGTGGACAATGAATAATGGTGCCTTTGAAATTATTAGAGGGATCCTTTAGCAAACCTGACGCAGCCAATAGGCAAATATTTCAACTTCTATTATTTTTAAAATAAAATCAAATTTGGTTTCCAAGCTGAAATTATCCACCACATTTTTCATATCCCGTGTCATGATTTATCCTGTGAGGTGTGGACATTGCGCTAATATACACCGACTGATTGAAACTGACTTGTATTCGGCACTACCTGTTGTCCAGGGCAATCTGCTATGATTCGGCAAGAGCAACAATTGAATCATCAATCGTCATTCCAAGTCAATATCAGCCCTATCCTTCCTTATGATAAGGCAATAGGCTGTGAACCAATATTTATTTATTCAGTTAGATTCCCAAATGGCACGATTCTACTTTTATAATAAAACAAGCAAAATAAAAATCATGTTGCATTGTGCCAGGAGACAGGTAACATGGATGCAGTGAAAAGAGCATCATGATGTTTAATTCTGGCTACTTGTTCAATCTATGCTTCCTCTACAGAATGACCAGACAATAGAAAAATCAGGCCATTCTTCCAGTCGTGAAGCAACAAAACAACAAAAACTAAATTAAAATTGTTCATGCTAATCTACCAACAACTCAACATGCAGCAGCAAAAGGCTTTGATGTCCTTTCAGTTCAGGTCTCGAGAGTTCCGCAGTGCGCCATGAGAAAGCGCATCGGAAGAACGAAAGTATGCATTCTGATCATCACCAGAGACTAACCGATCTGCAGATTCAGAAATCTTACCAGAGAAATAATAATAATAATTAAACTGAAGTACGAAGAGCAAGCACAAACACCCTCAGACATGGATGTAAAGAGTATCAACAGATTGATAGTTTTTCAGACAAGGCTGAAACTTATATCATGTACATTCATCGGGTGACAAGGAAAAATACTAGAGAAATAATTATTAACAAAAAAATAAAAAAAGAATAAAACAGACTCAGATCCCTCTGCGTGATAATAATTGTTCATCAACGATGTAATCAGTCCACTACTTTAACATCACAGGTCTTCACAGGGATTTTCCAAGAACTCTGATTCATCCAGATCAGCCCGGCAAGAAGCGAAAGGAATTAAAAACATAGAAGAAAACAAGGATAAATCGAGTAAGAATCCCCTCAGTTCAGGTCTCCAAATTGTTCTTCCACACTGCAACTTCAGAAGAACGAAAGTATAATTTTTAATCATCATCGGGAGAGCAATCGATCGATCGACCGGAAAAGAAAACAAAACTAAAAGCCAGGGAATCAGAACAGAACAAAAGAATCGAACGAAATCAAACTTGTGGAGGGAGGAGGGTGAAGAGATACAGCCATGGCGAAGCACAAGGCGGAGGAGAGCGTCGACCCGGCCGCTGGGTCTGGCGGCGGCGGTGAGGATTGCTTTGCTTTGCTATGCTATTTGTAGATAGTTAGGCTAGGGTTTGCTGCCGTCTGGGCCTTGCGTCTCTAACAACGGCTGGAAAGGGTGAAAATTAGGCCCAGCCTAAATAAAGGGAGGCCCATCTTGTAATTTGGCCAAATTTTTTTATTATTAGGACTGGAAGTTCTTCTTAACCCTCAGTGATAACTCGATTTCCCACCTTATTTGTAAAACCGGATTTGTAACCATCAAATTTTAAACCTGTTTACCTTTTCTTAATTAAGGGTGGTTTTCGATGGTAGTTTTGAATGACGTAACACCACGTGAGGCACAATAGGTTTTGGATAGGGTGACATGCACTAGTGAAGTCAATGTAAAAAAGCAGATTCTATAACACATGAATCCTAAGTTGTGGTTCAACTGAGCAGATGCTCAGATCAAATTTTGAGCAGCACAGGGCATGGCAGGAAGTGGCACTCGAGTCAAAATGATTACACACAAGGATAACCAACAATTTCATGATTCAACAAACCATTGGGTTTGGCACTGAAGCGTCACCATCCACTGCAGTAAGCTGCCATAAGAACAATGAATCCCCAGTGAAGCAGTTTGAAAAAAAAAAAGGAGCAATGACAAAAACAAGTTTAACAGCTGCAAATTCTTGACCGATAAACATAAAATTCAAATCAATTCCAGTACACCTTCACTCATTGCTAGTCAAACATTAAAAAAAAACTTTGGTCGCCAAGTTATAGAACAAGAAACAAAACTCTTGTAAGTATCACCAAAAGAACAAGTGCGAAGACAATCAAGAGGGCATTCTGCATGTTCCTCGTCAGCAATTCCAACACATCAATCGTAACTGGCATTCAGGAACTTCAACAGTTCATTTCGCTTGCTCTCTGCTGCCTTGTCTTCCTTTGTCTTCTCAAGCTTCATCATTATCTACAAATTAAGTAGATTAGTTAAATGCAACTAGCGCTTTGTTTTTTATTGTGCTTGTAAGAGAAATGACACAATCATTTGTTTTTTATCCTCACCTTTTTACCAGAGATTGCACTCCTTTGAGGACCTTCTTCCTTTTCTTTGTCGCGTCCAAGAAACTAATGGACAAATTGAAAGGTATTTCAGAATGATAAATGCTACAAAGTACACAAAATGCAAAACAAAATATATTATACCTTGGAAAGCTGTACAGGGCCATCAACATGCTCACTCTCTTTCTTCTGTATAAAGCTCCCCCATTTATAATGGAACACAACCAACCCACCAACAGAACAAGCAGCAGACCAATCCACCATGTTGTTACCCGTTCATCAACCCCAGCTCCAATGTCAAAGAGCCAGCCCAGAAACAGGCACAAAGAAATATAAGGACCTCTTGTGTGGAAGTACAAATGATAAAACATACTTCTATTACCCACAGTTATATTAAACCATCATAAAGTTTAGTAGTTTCTGAATAAATAGGAAATTTACCTCTTTGTGTTTACTCTTGTCTCGTTTATGATGCCTATCTTTGCTTCGCTCCCTCTCCCTAGACTGTCACGCAAGAATATGCAATGAAGCCAAGGACACATTAATATTAGATGCCTGCTCATGAAAACCTAAAAGAAAAACAGCAATCGGGCACAAATCACTGGACCAGTACCTTTCTTGATCTGCTGCTCTTCTTATGCTTCCGAGATCTGCCAGACACCTCGCGGTCACTGTCATAAGAGCTTGTGCTGCAACAATGAGAACAACATACTTCAGCATGACTGTATGAGGAAACTAGGAAGAACCAAATTTAAGTTTTCCTTAGTTGGGTCTGAAACAACACAACAGCTATCGCAGTTGCTTGTCCAGGAAGCCCAAATTTCCGTAGTTGCTCCTAATCAGTATCCCCTAAATCAACTTCATCCATCTAATTATGAAACCATCATTAGGTTCAGAGTGCCTTAGCTGCAATATCTAACTATTGCAAATGTACCCAATCAATATCCATCAATAGGTTTAGACTGCCTTAGCTGCAGTATCTAACTACTTCAAATTTACTTTCGGACACAATAAGAATTATGATATGTGCAATTTCAGGAGAAATCGATAAGAATTATGATATGTGGTATAAGGAATTTCAGGAGCAATTATGTACACAAAAAATCCCAGGTTATTTGCCAATATAACATCCACATCTGGTGCAATCCCATCCAAATAAAAAACGTGAACTCCAAATCGTCATTCCATCAATCCCAACATAAGCATAGAATCCACCACCAACATTCGGATCATGAGTACCACCATCCAGATCGATCGTGAAACAACCTTTTTATCCTAATAACCCTAGGTCGACAAACCTCGAGAGGGAAGAGGGGGATCAGATCACCTGTAGCTGTCGTCGTCGGACGGGGACCGCCGCCGGTCCCGCTCCCTGTCGCGGCGTCGGCGCTTATGACGCGCCCTCCGGTCCTTGCGCACCTTCAGCGCTGACGACGACGCGCCCTCCTTCCGGCGGCTGCTGCCGCTCCTCCTCCTCCGGCGGCGGCGGCGGTCGGTCCCAGAGGAGGTGGAGCCCGAGTCGGAGGAGAAGCCCGAGCTGTCCGTGTAGGACGAGGACGAGGCGGCCGGGGACCGCCCCATGGCTGGCTGGCTCCCGCAGGCGGCGGCGGCGGCGGCGCTCGTGGGTCGGGTCGCGCGACCGGGCAGCGACGGGAAACGCGGCTCGATCTGCTCTGCCTCGCGGTGGGACGTCTCCTTCCTTTCCACGAGCGCTGCTGGGCTTAACTGTGGGCCTGGATTCCTCTCGAGGAGAAAAGGTGGGCTTGGACCGTGTGGGCCTAGATTCCTCGCAAGGAAAAAGGTGGGCCTGGACCGTGTGGGCCTAGATTCCTCTCAAGGAGAAGAAGTGGGCCTGCTGGATCCTCCGTCCTCACCATTATTTTGCACAAGTTATTATTAGGATGAGATATATATTTACTGCCATCTATTTAAAAATGGAGTATAAATGTATAATGGCACCGGCTTTTTTTTTTTTAAACTTCCTGCCAGCCCTCACGACCTTGTATTAATCAACTCGTACTCAGCCAAATCGTGAGCACATATGTTCGATACAAACTCGTGAGGGCATCGCCGTAAATGGTACTGACCCGGGTCCCAACTCAACCCCGTCCGATTTTTTTTTCAATTTTGACCCTTTTTTAATAATATTTATGAAAATGGCCGTAAATTTTATTTTTTATAAAAACTAACCTTTTTTGGTGGCGTCTCCGCGCGAGGCACCACAATTCAATACTGTGGCGCCTTGCATGGAGGCACCACAGGGTGGGCCCGGGTCAAACCAGATCGGGTCATCCGGCTGACATGGCAGGCTTTGTGGCGCCTCCATGCTGTGGCGCCTGGAGGTGCCACACTGTGGGGCGCCTTAGTGCTTTCTCCACTTGCATGCAAAGAGAAAGCAGACGGATGGAAATGCGTGTGAGTCTTCTGCTATTTTTAGCATGCATGTGGCCGTGGACTCCTTTGCTAATTGATCTAAATTTAGTGAAATTTTTAGATTTGTTGGGTTATATAGAACATATAGAAAAACATTCAAATAACTCCAGCTTTCACTATGCGTCTATGCCTAAATACTAGTGTATTTGGTTCTCGTTGAATCTGTGGCATCATAAAACAATTAGGCACAAAGGAGTCTAACAAAATTCAATAGCAAGCAGTCTGGCTTACCAAGGCATCGATTTTTGTACTCGTCTTAAAATCCACAAGGCTTGGTAGTCTGCTCAATATTCCTAAGCATTTGCGGCCCTTAACACTTCGAGGTAGTTTTCCAACTGAATTTTGTGTTGTTAAGTCCACAGCGAGAGGTATTGAACAGGATGGACATGAAACACTCCCCAAAGATGTAGAACAAGTCTTGCAGAATGCATGATCACAAGAGGTAACCTTGGCCAAAAGTAAAATAATACCAATCAGCGAAAGATTGAGCCAAGATTGAGCCACCATGTGATCACTGTACGAAGGCAGGGCCTTCTGCTATTTTTAGCTGCCTTTGCTCTTGCTAAATTTGATTAGCATGCGGGGTCCACACCTTAAATAGGCATGGAGGGGGAGGCGTTGACTCCTTTGCTGCAGCTCGTGAGAAGGAAATGGCCGTGGGGCCCGGTGTGCATATTGTTCGTAGCCACTCACATGTGAGACAGAGCAGGCACAGGCGTGGCCGCTGGTTTGGGGAAGCACCGTGGCGCCTTAGCCACAGTGTGGCACCTCCACTGATGGCGCCACAGTGTGGCAAGCCTGCCACGTCAACTGGACGACCCGATCTGGTCCGACCCGGGCCCACCCTGTGGCGCCTCCATGCAAGGCGCCACAGTATTGAATTGTGGCGCCTCGTGTGGAGGCGTCACCAAAAGGGTTAGTTTAAAAAAATAAAATTTGCGGTCATTTTTGTAAAATATTATTAAAAAAGGGTCAAAATTGAAAAAAATCCCCATCGAGGCAAGCTCGTGAGCACAAGAATTACACGATCTCGGATTTTAACTACCCTAAAATTGTTAAATTTTTCATTACTCAAAGACCTTGATCTCCCGAAAGAGTCCTCCGGCGACGCCCAACTCATAATCGCTCGTAGACATAGCTTCTTGCAACAGCGCTGCATCGCTTCAACCCGCACGTTCACCCGATCGAAGTGTACCGCGGCTTCCAAGGCTTGCTTGCACGCCCATCGTTTCAGCCATGAGTGTGTCCCGTGTTTGGCCAAGGCTGCCTGCTCCCGCCACCACAACTGAACCTCATGATCGCGGATGACGAAACCGAGGACTCTGTCATCTTTTCCCGTAGGAAACCACCATCAATGTTGATCTTCAAGCACCCTTCCTCTGGAGGCCGCCATGACTGACCGACCGTGCTCACAGGTGAAAGGGCCGCAACAGCCATTCCTCCCAAGATGTCGTGCACCATATCAAGCACTGCTTTCACCGTTGTTTGAGTCGATGACATGAGATAGCAACACACACACCGCCAACCGAGTATCATCCCTCGATTCATAATTTCTAACATGAAACCTTCCGATGTTCTGTTAACTAGGAGTTGCTCTTCGATCATATCAAGTCCTAGGAGTCTCCAAAGACTTCCTAACCTCCTTGCATTTCAGAAACAATGAGCTCCATCCTCATCAAACCCGAAGCACACCGGGCAACGCGTGTCCAAATCAATGCTCTTTCTACGATGTTCATTTTCATCGGTAAGCTATTATGGGCCACTTCCGACAAACCGTTTGATCTTTGGTGGTCCAGGCAAGCGCCAAATCATCTTCCACATCGAGTTCTGAAATCTCTACTTCTCGGCTAGATGGTTCACCCTTGCCTCTTCACTTTTGCAGCATTGTCATCCTCCAAGATATGATAGGCCGGTTTGACAAAGAACCGACCTTTTTTATCATAGTACCAGGCCACCACATCATCACGATCAACATGCACCGGATAGACAAGATATTGATCGCGGCCCTCCTCCTGCACAAAAATCTTTAATCAGCTCGACATCCCAAGTGCCAGCTTGTAGGATCGATTAGTTCGAAACTTTTGACAACACTACATTTCCTCTAGGTGTTCTTGGGCGTCTCGTATGGCCAGAGGGAATCCAAGGGTCTTCTCGATCCGAATCCGTCACCCATCACCGACCCTCCAAAAATCCCTTTCTCCATAGCTCGCAAGCCCGGACTTTCTTTAGCCGCCCACAAGTTGCCATTAGGATAGTACTTCGCCCTCGCAGCCGCGCACAAAGTGAGTCCCTGCGCTTGGATCAGCGCCAACATTGCCTCGCCAAGATGGCAAGATTAAAAAGATGCATCTCTCGTAGCCTAGTCCCCCTTCTCCTTTCGACTAGCTAAAGTCTGCCACGATAGCCAATGTAGTTTCTTCTCATTATCTTGTTGAGCCCACCGTAATCTACATCAAGGTACTCATATCATCGCAAAGCGCTTTCGTGAGATCAAAGCAAGACATAACATAGCTAGGATGGCTCCGGCTACCGCCTTGATGAGAGTCTCCTTTCCAAACCTCTCGATAGCAACTTCTCCTTCCAACCTTGTATCCTCTTCCGTACTCTATCTTTGAGATATGAAAACATCTTGCTCTTTGATCTCGCCCAAGTACAACGGGGCACCCAAATATTTACTTGTCTTTGCTTACCGACAAGTTCAAAGGTTGACATGAACCCCGACTTCTTTTCCAAACCACAGCTTCTTGCTAAATAAGATCGAAGACTTCTCTATATTGATCATCTCGCCCGAGCATTCCTCATAAAGTTGTAGCATACTTTGCAAATAATTTGCACTCCTGTCATTAACTTTTAGGAGTAGCAATGATTCATCTGCAAATAATAAGTGATTAATGATCGGCGCCCCTGCACATATAGTCACACCCTCCAAGTCACCTGTTCTTTCTCCTCCATTTAGTAGGCCCGAAAAATGCTTCGCACAAATTAGAAACAGGTAAGGGGATAAAGGATCCCCTTGCCTAAGACCTCTTGATGGAATTATCTGGTTGGTCAGAACCCCATTCACCTTAATCTTATAAGTCATAGACCGAACACATTTCATCACCAACTCCACCCATCTAGCATCAAACCCCAGCCTCAACATCATTCGTTCCAAGAACATCCACTCCACCCTATCATAGGCTTTACTCATATCCAGCTTTTAGAGCAGCAAAACCATCACTGCCACTTCTTTTATTTTGTAAAAAATGCGTAAGCTCATACGCAACCAGCACATTGTCCGTAATGAGACGACCCGGAACAAATGCACTTTGGTTTGGCGATATGATCTCCGGGAGAATAAGTTTCAAACGCCCGCCAAAACTTTTGATATCACCTTATAAAGTACATTGCATAAACTTATTGGCCTTAGGTCCTTTAAGCTCTCTGGATTTTTTACCTTAGGAATCAGGATGATCACGGTATCATTCCAGCCTTGCGGAGTACACCACCATTGAGGACCGCAAGGACCTCCCCTTTTAACATCTTCCCCGACAGTATCCCAATATCAGTATCCCAATATCTTTTGTAGAACAGGGAGGTCGCACCCTCCGACCCCGGTGCTTTCATATCTCCAATTGGATCAAGTCCCGTCTTCACCTCCTCCACCGTAAACGGTTTCAGAAGCAACTCGTTCATATGGTAGACAATGTAGAAACATGACAACTGTCCCAATGATCAAGAAGTAAGATTCTACGAAGTTCTAAGGCCCGCTTTGGATCCCTTCACGTAGAGGAATTGGAATCTACTTAATAAATTAGACTATTTGGTTTTGAATCTAACATTTCACAACTTTTCCAAAGTTTACATATAAGCCTATGTCAAGTTCATACGGTGAGAAATAGGAAGTAAATTCCATGGATTCTTCTTCCCCAACTTAAGTTGTAGACTTTATTTAGCGCGTTATTATTTTTCCACAACAATAGTTTATACCATGCTTTCAATTCTGGGAATTCGGAGATCCAAACGGGATTCTAAATTATGTGCATTGTTGTCAAATCTTCTCTATTTCCTGAATGGGGCATTTTTCTGTTTTTTTACTCCACACTTGCTGGAAAAAGTTATTCCATGCACATTCATAGCTTATTATGACTGATACCTCACCTGTATGTTTGCAATAGCAGTATTACACACATTGCTTTTATATTTGGGCATGCTAGGGTATATCATAGATGGGCAGCAAGACATACATGGTTGACGAGAGGGTAAATAAAAGGTTGACCAGACAAGCGGCCAAATCAAACACGAACACGAATTTCAACATGGTTTGTGGACTACCAAAGATTATCTGCACTTAACGTACCACATGGTTTGGGGACTATCAAGGAAGAGCTGGGTCTCTTCAATAATGCTCTGGGGAAATTAGAGTTACCACCACCATGAGTATCCTCTTTCTTATCTCCATGTTTATGAGTTTGAATGGTCTTAATAATAATATAACAATCAAATTGTTGTAACTGGTTTGCTTTCCTCTTATATATATGATATATATATAGCAGTGCTCCTGCTAATTCTTCACCAAAAAAAAAAAAAAAAAAACCTACAGAACAATACTTTTTTAAAAGAAAAGAAAAACAAGCTCTTCTGAACCTGAAGAATCCTACTGTCGTCCTCAGACCTCAATGGTTCTTCCTTTTGGTAGTTAGCACCACACACGTGTAACTATTCCAGTACAGACAGATCGTGCTGCACAATGGCCGTCTGAATTCTGTTCATGACCCATAGTAGACTTCTTCTTTCTATCATGTACTTGTACACTCCAGCTCTTAAATTCGCCGTTCATGAGTGTGGCTATGAGGTCTCCCAATGGAACTTTGTAACCTCATCAGCAATTATACTGTTCCACTGACAGCACTTCATCGTGCAAATTTATGGCAGATCCATCTGGAGTTTTGTTGCTCGGGAAGGGGCGTACAAGCGCACGACGATTGTTATTCCCATCGTCAGTGCGAATATTAGAGCAAGAATGATCAGAACAGAACTCCTGCAATCCATAGTCGCCATGTCACCTGCTCCCTGCATTGCTCCTCCTTTGCTGATCAGGTCAGTATGCTCCCTTACCTCACCATTAGTATAATCTTGCTCTATCTTCATCCCTGTCTCGTTGGGTCTTGGAAACTCTGGCTCTTTCTTCACTATTGGCTTAACAACTGATGACAATGCTGGTGAGCTGCCAACCAGATCTTTGTTTTCGTCCTGCTGGGGCTCACTGTCATCTGTGGTTGTTCTTTCACCTTGCTTGGCTTCTTCTGTTTCTGTATCTTCTGTTTCCATAGCAGTATCAGTAACCATGTCATCTAAGAGTTGGTCTTGATACATCAGCTGTGCTGTCGGAGTGTTCTCCATTGATTCAGGCTCTTGAGTACCATCACTCTCATCATTATGTTTACTGAGGATCATCCCTGGACCTTTGATGCAGAGTTTGCTTTGATCAGGAGCCTCCATATCTTTATTCTCCTAAAAAAATCACAGTTCAAAAGTAACAAGAACAAAAAAAAAATAAGGATGTATAGATGACCAAAATGTTGACCAGACATTGCAGATTCCAAAATTTTGACCGAAGAACAAAGAAACAAATAGTACTTTTTGGGCTCTCTCTTTCTCGATGATGTCCTTCTTGCTTGAGTACTTTTCAACCTTCTCCACATTTCCACTGACCTGTAGCAAAAAAAATAGAAGGATATGCAAAGATAGGAATGCAACAATGAGGCTCCAGACTTCCAGAGAATGCCCATGCAAGTAAGAAGGCACTACAGCACAAACGATTCAGCTTTCAGAATTGTACATACCAAACAAGCATTGACCATTTCCTGCATGATGATCTTGACAGGGTTCCTGATCGAAGTCTGATCAATTTCTTCAACGTGTTCATTGTCCTGACACTGGAATTCAGAAGAATGAAAATAAATTAACATAAGGCACCTACAATAACCAATGCATATGTACCAATATTGTTTCAGTGTTCACTGTTGTGCTTAGCAAATAAGAACTAACCATATCATGTGCAGTAATCTCAACATGGTTGCAGCTTGACTTCTGCTCAACATTTTCTACATATTCTTTGTCCTGAAACTCAAATTCAGAAGAAGTAACGAACAAAACGCACCTACGAGGCTATGACAACCACTGCATAAAGAGGTTTCAGTTTTCCCAATGTAGCATAGCGAACAAAAACTAACCAGATCATGCGTATGAACCTCGGAAGGATTGCTGCCTGAAATCTCATCAATTTTCTCTTCATGCTTGCTCTCCTAAAACCCATTTTTTCAAGCCATTTAAATAATTGCAGTGCATGCAAAATAGCATAAAGGTTTCAGTTTTCCCAATGTTGCATAGCAAACAAACACTAACCAGATCATCCGTGTGGATCTCGACAGGATTGCTGCTGCCTGAATTCTCATCAATTTTCTGTTCATGCTTGCTCTCCTGAAACCATTTTTTTCCCAAATAAAACCATTTAGAACAATCAAAGTGCATGCAAATAAAACCATTTTAGAATAATTCGAGGGAAGTTAATCCAAACGTTTGCACAAAGAAACACACCAATTGATCTGCAGTGATCTCATCATCCTTGTGAATCTGATGGTTTTCCTCTGACACGTTGCCATCCTGACACCATTATTCAGAAGATTTTACAGAGAGATAATAAGGTCACAAACGATAAAACACACATGAATACGGTAATACCCCAATGAACAAAGGTATCAACAATTATGCATGCAGAGCAGAAGCACTAACCAATCTACCAGATCCAATATCGGTGTTGCCAGCACTCATGTTCTCATGGGACTGATCAAGCTCCTTCACCAATGAGGCACCCTGAACCTACAAATTTGAACAGATTTTGCATGTATAAAATTTCACCTGAAAAGAGAAAAGGCAAGAATCCAAAAACTCCAGTTCCCATCAATGAATGCGGTAGGTGACTATTGATCGGGAAAAAGAATGTGGTAGGTGACTGCACACCTTCCCATCCTCGACAATTCCGCCATCCAATGCCTCCTCTTCTTTCCTGCAAAGAATCCACCCCAAACAAGCAAAACATTCTTTTCAGCTCCAACGCCCATGAAACAATACAGATCATCTGACATTCAGTCAATCTTATAATGAACAAAAGCTAACGAATTTCAAAGCGGCTCTGAGTCTGAAGTCTGAACAGATGTGATGCGAGACGTACGCTGGCATCCGGCGCTCCGCAGGCTGGTCCACGGCGGCACCACCCTTGTTCTTGCCGCCGTGGCGCGAGCGGCGCCGCCACGCGAGGACGGCGGCCCCGACGACGGCCGCGCCGCCGATGAGCAGCAGCGCCCCGACGCCGTGCGGCGCCCGCGCGCGCACGCGGAACTTCATGCCGCCGCCAGCGCCCTTGTTCCTCTCGGCGGCTTCCTTCTTCCCCTCCTCGCCCCGCTGCTGCTGCACCCGAGGTTCTTGGGCGGCGGTGGCGCCAAGATCGTGGCCCAGGCCTCCGACTGCCCAGCTGCCACCTTCCATGACCAGGGCGTGCGGCGCGGGGAATTAAAGGTCACGCGGCTCGGATGACGATCCTTCCCCTTCCCTCCTAATTAAGTGGTTGGCGCGCCGGTCCGGCTTCTCCTACTCCTACGTGTGTTCTTGCGCAGTTGCGCGCGTTCAAAGACAGAGAGGGAAGGAGAGAGGACAGAGGAGGTTTTAGGGCGGGTGGGAGAAGGGCCGGGCGGTGGGGTCGCATGGCCGGCCACTCGTCGATCGATCGCAGGCAGAGGCAGCTCGCAGAGTCGCCGCGCAGACCCACAACTCTCGGATCCCCCAACGAACTGGGAGGGAAGGTGTCGTTCAACTGCCCCGAAAGTGAAGACAAACCTGCCTTCGTGTGCGCTTAAATGCGTGCGTCATGGACCGTCATAATCTTTTGTTATATCCGATAAATTGTGATCAAATGTCAAAACTGATTTTTTATCAAAATCTTTCGATGGAAACCTCTCGGAGCTGGCACACGTGTTTCTGACCGCCGCCGGCGTGGTAAGCCAAGAGGTGAAGACAAAACGGAACCATCTGGGTCGTCACGACGGATTCCGGCCGTAGTAGATACACCAAATACCATGTATGACTTCATCTGACGCGTCACCGCTCCAGAAATGCCAAAATGGAATCCTGGTGGCAAGGCAACGTAGGGACAACAGCTCGGTCCTGTTTGTCCAACCTTTTTTTTTTACTAAGCTTTTTTGGAGCCGTTCATAAAAAACTACTTCAGAGAACCAGCTTAGGTAAAAAAGAAGAAAGAAAGAAAATCAAGTTTGTAGCCTAGAGCATCTCTATCGGTATCTTCGATATCCCACCACCAATAATCTACGAGTTGCACTGTTGGTCCGTTGATGGTTTATGTGACTGATAAGTTGTTTGTTGTATGAGTAAAGACATTATTTACATCATAAATATAAGTTCAAGAATAGAGCATTAGACAGACTACATTAATACTATTTGATTAAATTTTTGTGACAATATTTAAAATTGTTCAACTATGTCATTCTAGTTCTAAACTTCAAGCTTGTATGTTTATTTCTCGACCTCTATGCCGTGTCTCAACCTCTATGCCATCCAAACAGATCTAGAAACACCGTCTGTGGCATGCTGACACGTGGAATAGCCCACAAGTTAGCTCCATCTTCTCTCTATGACCGTGTCTTAGCTCATCTCCTTTTTCTTCCCTAGGCTCACGGTGTTGACCACCATATTGCCTCCGCCATGAATGCTTTCCTCTTTGCTCGAATTGACTAGTAGTGGTGACGGCACGCCATCGCCGACCTCTCTCTCCCTCCCCTAAGCCGAGTAGCAAGGTGCCAAATGTTGTCGACTATGTTGAGGAGGGATCAAGGCCTGATAGGAGTGTCATCGCCATGATGGTCACACCGGATGAGACCCACATGCCAGGGCTAATAGCCAACCCCATAAGTGGACCTATTACCATTGTTGCCGAACAGGAACAATGTTGATGTGTCCAACATCGGCAACATTAGCACACTAATGTTTTTTTTCTCATAACAAAACAACACCAACAGACTTATCAACCAATCAAACCTAGCCTTATTTTCAAATTGAGAACTACAAGTTATATTTCTTCCCTTCAAAAAAAATCCCTTCAAAAAGTTATATTTCGCTTTTCGAATCTTTCAACCTATGTTGAACTATATGTATTATCAACAATAATTCTTATTTTTGCGCTTTCCGTGTCTTCGCTCATTTAAGGGCTTGTTTGGTAACACTCCATCTGATTCTGATTCTCTAGAAGTTGATTCTATAAGATGAGAGTGGTTGAAAGTTATTCTCTTTGATTTTTAGCATAAACTCTTAAATTCACAATGGATAATCATTCCACAATCAGGAGAAACTACTTTTTTTCAGCAGAGAATCAATTTTGGGAGCTCTGTCGGTATTGTGTACACCGATTGGTATGGCATATGTAATTCGATCCACATATTGATTACATTTGGTATGTGTCCGGCGTACCTATAATTTTGGGCTGGGTCTGCCACTGGTCCCTGCCTGATTCATTTCATAGTGGCCAAAAGGACAGCCTATAGGTTTAAGCGCCCCCCAGCCCCACCCCTACTAGTACAGTGGTTTAGGTGTGAAATTCAGTGCTGATTTGAGCTCTTCCAAGTTTCGACCTTCCTCTTTAACGTTTCTTATACCCGTTGGGAATGTTGTATGCTCACTCAGAGCGAAGTGCGATGCAGAAACTAATGGCAGCACTAGCCAGTAGCCACTTTGCGCACGGCCGGCTGAACCTGACAAATGCCTAATCCAAGCACCAATCAAGGTAACGAGGCGTTGGTTATCTTATATCTATAGTGGTATAAGGTTGACAATTAGGTAGCATATATCATGCAAGCAGAGGAGTCCCTTACAACTTGAGTACAACAAAGTGCCAATTTTAAGGTTTCCAGAGCCCATGTATGTTTCGGATTACCCAGGAGAGATAATATGATAGATGTTTTGATGCTCGTAGGATGGAGGTCAGCGCTGACCTGAAGAGATGCCATCAGTGTTGCTAGACAATTTGGGCTGCAACGGATTCATTTGGAGACAAATTGACCTGAACTTGTCCCACTGTGGAAGAGAAGGACTTACAACGCTCCGCAATGGGAACAATTTTGGAGGAGATTATGATATTTGGCTTGCCTTTCAGGAATTTCTTTTTACTAACAAGGCAGCTCATATTCTAGCTAAGCAGGTCACCAACACAGTTAGAATAGAGGCATGACATGAAACTCCAGCGTGTGCAAGTGACCTGGTGATGTATGAGGATTCGGCCCTTATTAAATCAATGAAAGGCATGTTTGTCTAAAAAAGATCCACCAAAAAGGTAGGAAATGGTAGCCAGGAACCAACCATTGACCTCTGTTCATTGAGCCAAGGTGCCCACCTGCACCAATGGGCTATGCAACGGTTATTTGAAGTGCATGTAAGTTACATCATATACATATTATTGTCATCAGATAAGATGGTGCCAGTCTAAAGCAACAAAGAACCAGTGAATGCACTGCACCGATCATATCCCTTATGATTTTTTTATCTCAAAGGCTCAAACCATGCGGAACGAAGTAACAAATACACTAACTAATCCCAGAAATTGGATCATCCCACTGCAGGCTATATACATGAATATTACCGATGCCTCAGTGTACATCAGAGGAGAGACGACAAACGCCGCAAGACGTGCCCGAGAGGCAAACACCATAACCACAACTTGGGGACGGAGCTTACGCCCCTAGCGATTATTGTGGAGTATCTCACATGGCTCACATCATAAGCCAGGGCAAACCTGCAGATGGTGACACTGCACAAAAGGATGGTGACACAGCACAAAAGAGGAGGACCACGATTTTAGTCCTTGTAGACAAGAGGCTTGTTGACCCATCTTATTCGGCAGCCACACGCCTGCAGCATCTGGAGGAGCTCAGGGACAGCACGGTCTTCAGCCCGCAGAGCATCTTCAGCTTCTTCAGCCTCCCACAGGCTGCTCGCAGTGCCATCTCAAACCCTTCTATGGAGACCCATGAGAGGTGTACCATCTTAATGTCCTGGAGGCACCGCAGGGAGCTCAGCAGGTGGCACAAGCCCAACCCCGTGACTTGGCAGTACGATATCGTAAGCTGCAAAACAGATACATGTTTATATGGTTCCAGCTGCTTATGAATTTACAAGGGTAGAAGCTAAAATCTGTCATAAGGTTTACCTGTCTAAGGTTCAAAGCATAACGAGCAAGGGCCCACAGGCCAGCGTCATCAACTGAATAGCATCGCTTCAAGTCCAGCTCTATCAGGCTCTTGCATCCGATTGCAACTGAGGATATCCCAATGCCTGTTATGCGGACCAAGCACCTCAACTCAAGGTTTGTGAGCTCCTCCAGGGAGCCTAAGTGACCCAAACCAGTATCAGTGATTTTGTTGCAGTAACACAAGTTCAGTAACTTAATTCTTTTGCATCCATTTACTAAAGATGCCAACCCATCATCAGTAATAGAGTTGCACCTGAAGCAAAAGACATTGCAGACATGTTATTTTCATGCATATGACTATAAAGATCATGATAAAAGAATAATAAATAAGATCTAACTTACCGGTAGAGATCAAGCTCAACAAGCTTTCCACAATTTGAACTAATAAACGCAATGCCTTTGTCAGAAATACTTGAGCATAGGCCTAATTTCAATACTCTCAATTCAGAGCATTTAGCCAAGTGCTCCAATGCTGCAAAACAAGCAATGTAAAGTGATTGGGGTCAGTTTTAAAATAACAGATTTTTTTTATTAAAGATAAGCATAGACACAAATGTAGTGATCACGAACCTGCATCATCCACTCCACAGTCAGTGAGGTCTATCTCCTTAAGGTTGGGGCAACAAGTTGCAATTCGCTTAGTCCCTTCTCATTTATCGAAGAGCATGATTCCAACCGCAAGCTTTCAAGCATCTTACAGTTGTCAGCTATTGAATCAAGCGCATCATTGGTAATGAGATTGCAGCATGTGAGATCAATTGTTCTTAGGTCACTACACCGAGCTACAAGAGATGAGATTCCTTCATCTGTAACACCACTGCATTTGCTAAGTCCAATCTCAACCAATTTGTTACAGCTTTCACCAATGGCTTGAAGAAGGAGTCCGAGACCTCAAGTCCATCGAGTTTCAACATTGTCAAGGTTTCCTTCGGTTGCCAACTTGGACATAAAACGTTGTCCTATCTCCTATAAATATAACACCAACAAACTACAGACAGTTAGATATTTGCCACTTCTGATTACTCTTTAACTCTTCGTGAGGATGAGTCCCTCTGAATATGTTATTTAAATAACATTTTTGTTTCAAACACAAAAATTATGGCATATCGGATTGTACAGAAAATAAGAGCTAATGGCTGTGAGGGGTGCGTAATGCAGGAAGACCAACTCACATGCAAACAATCTGCAGCATATAACTTCTGGAGAAAATTGCGACCATCTATCAGTGAAGCTAACCCCTCGGAAGTCACATGATCACATCTTGACAAATCAACACTCTGAAATAAAAAAAATCAAAATTCATCATTTAAAAGAACATAAAGTTGCCAATTTCAGATTTCAGATGACAGTAAACTGTTCAAATTTTAAATAATCAAATTGACACAATGTTGTGCATCAGCTATCAAAATTCTACAAAAGTTTAACATCCCAACAAGTGATTACCTGCAGCGAATCGCTCCCCTTGCTCAGCATTTCCAGGCCTTCATCATCTATACATGAACAACAAACCATTGACAATTCCTCAAGCTTCGAGTGAGGAAATTGATCTAAGGGATCCATTGCCCACCTGCAACACAAGAAAAATAAGCATACAATACAAATAAATAGTACAATGCAATGATGAAATTATTACTATCAATGAGAAAAATAAAATAATGCAAAACCTGGGCCAAATATTCATTCAGTACCCAGGCCCCTTATAGTGACACACTTAACACCTCAGTGGACAGCAAAATGTATGGATGATGAGGTTTTGTATGCTAATTACGATTCAACCTTAAACTTACAATCTGGGATTATCAAGTATTAGAACACACCATTTGCATCACAGGGATCACTTTCAAAATGGGTCTACTAGGCCTTTTTCTGTTTTCTCAGCCTTGTTCTGTACAAATAATGGACATCTGTACCTGTTACTGTACAACCAGCTTCTACCACAATCACACCTTCTAATCACTACTATGTAGCATGACCAACCAAGTACATAATTCTGATTTTTAAAACCTTGCAGAGAAAGTCCAAACAGGCCAGGTGTTACATAAACTACTGTACACTCTAAGCTGTCACTACCTAAAGACAGGAAAAGAGAAGTCAAGACACAACCATTTCCTACAGTATGTGCATTTATTATAAACAACCACCAACGATATGACTCACAATGTTTTGAATAGCACTTTCGCACACATATGCATTAGCTTTCCGCTAGGTTCAACTTCACAAGATTTATGAGAATTTCCTTGTTAAAGTTGAGATTTAGCATATCATGGTACCAAACCACTTCTGTATTGCCACCATGTTGCATCTGAAATTTGGTTTGTTCGGCTGTTGTTGGGTACTCTGGGTATCATATCTAGGCTGCGCAAACTTGCGCAAACTTTTCTGGGACCAAGGTTCTACTATAGGTGTGTCACTGCATATGGCATTTTCACCATTTCTCTGAACAGCATGTCAATTTGCTAGTCCAAACATCTACCCACAAGTAATCATGTTTCATCAATCCACAATCCAAGCAATGAATTAATAGCTCATATAGGACTAGTAGTAACCTTGAGGTAGGATATGTTGAGGCTGCGGAGCTCGGGGCACTTCTGGCCAGCAGATCAATTCCGATGTCAGAGATCTCACGGCACCACTTGAGGCTGAGCTTCTCCAGCCTGGGGCAGCCAACAGCCACCTTAGCGAGCCCCATGTCAGTGACGGCAAGCATTTGTCCAGCCTGAGCTCCTGAGCCCGGCCGCCGCGGCCACCGCAGCGAGCTCGCGGTCCCCGGCGCTGACGCAGTGCGACAGGTCGACGGCCTCGAGCCTGGGGCAGGCGGCCACGAGCGCCTCGAGGCCGCGCCACCCGACCCCGTTGGCCCTGCGCGAGGCACACGCTCCGCAGCGCCCGCGAGGCCGGCCCTCGCGCCGGCCCCCGCGAGCGCGGCGGCGAGGGAGCCGTCGTCGAGCGCGGCGCAGGCGGAGACGTCGAGGCGCTCGAGCGCGGGCGACGCGCGGAGCAGGCGCGGGAGCGGCTCGCGGCGGAGCACCCGCAGCGCGCGGCGGTGCGCGGCCTCGGCGCGCTCGAAGGCGCGGCTGACGAGGCGGCACGCCTTGCGGTCCCGCGGCTCGCGCAGGCGGTCCAGCACCTGCCCCAGCAGGTCCAGCGACAGCGCCCCGATCCCCACCGCGCCGTCGCCGCCCGCGGCGGAGTCGAGCTTCTGCGCCTCCCGGCTCATCGTCGCCCTCCCGTCGCCGGCTGCCGATTGACACGCTGCGATCCGTTGGCCGCTGCTCCCGGTGGCGGCCAGAGAAATTGAGGAAATTCCGGCTGGATTACGCGGCGGCGAGGAGGGTGGGGCTGGTTGGTTTAGGTGGGGATGAAGAGGAAGGAGAAGACGGCGACGAAGGGGCGGTCGTCGGGGAGCGGGACGCGCGGTGCGGCGGGCCGGCGCGGTCGGGCGAGCGCGCAGCGCTGCTGCATGGTAGGAGCAGGACCCCGCGGTTGCGGATTGCAGCGGCGGCGGCGGCGCGATCCCGATCCCGATCCCGATCGATCCGGCGGCCCAGCGGCGGAGGAGGAGGGTGGTGGTGGTGGTGGTGGATGCCGCGCGTCGGGGCGGGGCGGCGGGGACTGGGGGCAGGTAGGTACGGATGGCCTCGACGGAGAGGAGAGGAGAGGAGAGAGAAAGGAGGAGAGATGATAGGTGATGCCGCCGGTCGGAATACCGCCTGCCTCAGGTGAGGGTGAAGGTGCCACCTGATCGGTCACTAGTGCGATGGAGAAGATGACCAAAATGCCCCTGCTCACGGACCCATCCCAAGGTTTTTTTTTTTCTTTTGATTTGATTTGATTTGATTTGAAATGAATTATGTGAATCTTGTGCACGCTCTGATGAGACGAAATGGATTTGTTAGTTTTACCAAAAGACACTAAAAATATGTATAACTGGATGAAGGCAAAAAAAGAAAAGATTAGACCGTGATTTGATCGAAAAGAAGAGTGGCAACAACGGTGTCGCTCGCTTGCTTGTGTTTCACTTGTATCATGATTTTGCCGAGTGAATGAAAACATTGTGCAGGGGTATCTTTGGCATTTCTATAGTGTAGCCGACCGGCTGGTGTTGACCGTATGTTGGCCCGTGCTCGCGCTGAGTTGCTAGTCACATGTTTTATCTCTTTTTATTTTATTACAAAGAAAATTTAGAAAAGGAGAAGCATTTTCATATAGAAATGATAAATTCTCGGAGTTATACTCTTGGTTATCATCGCAGGAATCGCATTCCCAATTTCAATGGATGTCATTGTAGTCCTTTCATCCTTTTCCTTGATGCGTACATATGTCGTTATTATTCTACTACTACACCAGGTAATAACACCTTTTTTTTTTCTTTCTCGTTTTATGTTTTTAATAAGAATGTGCATATACGGTACGTAGACGTACTTATTAGTTTCGGTTCAAATTGGTTGGGAAATTCAATAATTGAAGAGCAACCTGACTGTTAGGTATGCCGTACAGCTACTCAAGCAAACTACTTAAAAATGAAGATAATATTGTATAAGTTTCTGAAATTTGATAGGGCACATACACTTCACAATAAGTTTACATATATATAGTAAGACCTACAATAACATAAACTAATTAAGCTCTTTTTTTAGATCACTTTAGACCAATTTTTATCTCAATTGTATGGTTTAAATGAACTTTTAGAAATTGGCTAAACTTTAGACAACACATTAGATCACCTATTAGAACATCAAAAGTTTAACGTTTAGTGACCAAGGCCGTGTTTGGTTGGTTCCCTCATGGTAATTCGGTTGTAAATCTATATAAACCGACCAGAAACTAAGACACAACTACTTTGCGACCAAGAGGTAATTAAGATTAACCGATGATAATCGGTCACGTTTGACGGGTGCAACGATCAAGCATTTTCAAGTAAGAAACCAACATTGAGCGACGACCAGACATCACATCACATGATCTTTGAAGGCCAATGGATGAAAGCAGATGTTTGAATTTTTGTTTCAATCCAAGGTAATCATCATTGGTGACGAGAGAGCTCCAGAAACCCTGCTCTGTTGCATTTGTCAAAAGAGCTCCAAGGAAAGCACAGCTTCAGCGTTGGAGCTACTTGGGGAAGGTTCTTAATACTAGTTTCCATGAGGTTGCATTTGGGGCAGGCTGGTTAGAGCGCAAGAAAGTTGATTAAGGGGCAAAGGCGTCATCTGGACTTTTAACCCGAAGAAGCGGCAGCTTAGCACAGCAGACAACCAAACCAACCTCCCTGGTTGCCTCACTGAGTCACTGCTGCCGTACATTGTGCAGGTCGTTTCTCACGCACTCTTATCTGCAGTTTTTTTGGTGTCAGTCCCAAGTTAGCTTAATTATCTACTGAATAATTAGGACATAGATCTTGAGCCTTTTGTATTCACAACAGCTAGGGATTTGTAAACTAATGCATCCGTACAAGAGAACCACCAGCAATGGATTCTATAATCCAACCGTCCAGTCACTAGTATATAATTCTGCTCTCTTATTTGTTGCTCTTGATCATGTTATCGTGAAGAATCTCCACGTAAGCATCAACTATCTAGGTGAAATGTACCACACATGAGACCGCTAGTGGGGTGTGGCCGGCGAACATCCATGGCGTATGGTTTATTTGCATTTTATTTAATGGTGATTTATAAGTTTATTTTGTAATTGAAGTGTAGTGTTTTGTTTTCAATATTGATAATTACAATTGGTTTAAAAACTGTTTTTTATTTCACACAACTGAGAAAATAAATCGATAGCCTATATGACAAGAGTTTTGGGATCTAAATTTCGGAGTCTCTAAATTTGGCCATTTCAGTGACCGAAATTTATCCCCATAGAGTTAATTTACCTAACTTCTTTGACCAAAATTTGGGACATGATCTTTTGAAATTTGCGGATTCCAAGTAATTTTAGCAAAAGCATGCGAAATCGAAATTTGAAACCCAGACCTATCAACGCAACTCCCAACTAAACCTCTTATAGCAGTGGAGTTGTTTTGGGTGGAGGGGAAGGCTTGTTTTCTGAGGCAGACGAGAAAGGGTACATCAGAATTAAGCAGACATCATCTACAAACACAAAACTAATAACTGCGTTGCGCTGCCGTACACTCCAGGGTGCAGGCTGTGCCTCACATATTCAATCAGTGCACATTTTTTTTTTTGTTTTCAATTTCACGTGTTAAGTTACAACGTTAGGTGACCTCTATAAATAACTATTAGTGTCTATACACATTATGAACCTTTTTTTTTTATGCCGAACTTAGTATCTATACACATTCTGAACTTTTTTTTTATGCAGAACTATGGGATGTGTAAACTAATGTCTAGAAATAAACATTGTAAAAAAGGTCATATTGCTGCATCATCATTCAAATTGACAGCTTGTAAATTAGAATGATACTGGAATTCTTATTATGTCGTAGTTAAAAACAAAGGGAGTAGGGACAAGATCAAGCTGCATAGATATTCAACGGTCCTGTTCAGCCGGTTAATGCGTAGATTTTGCTAACTAATAGTGGCTTGTGAGATCTAAATCATGTCGAAATCACTGGCTTTCAACCGGTTGAACATGACCAATGAGTGTAATTTTTGCAACTTCATTTTCCAAAGAAACATAATTATTGTTTGAGCTCAATCTCTTTTTTTCTAGACTAAGCAGGAAGAGTTTTGTTTGAGCTCAATCTCGACTGCAATGATGGCAGGAGGCCCCCGTGTTCCAGATTAGAACGTACTCCAACCGAAACAAGAGATTGATTAGGTAGGAGTATTTTATTAGTGGCCAGTGGGTGCACTTGGGCGCAACGCTTTTGTGCGGCTGCATTTGGACAGGCGAGAACCGAGGACAGCTGATAAGCTAGCAGCTGCCGGAGAGCTGCAGGCGGCATCTGGGGCTGGCCGGGAAGCAGATGAACGGAGAGCCTTCGGGCTCTCGGCGGAGGGACCGCAGCAGCCAGACGAAACCAACCTTCCCGCTTCCGTACGCCGTGGACAGGACGACATCCAAGTCCAACGCTTTGTGCCGAATGGTGATGGTACATACCCTCAGATGCCGCCGCGTCCAACTCGGTGCCGGTCGTTGTTTGGCCGTGTTGCCATGCTTTTTATTTGTCTCACTCACGCTGCTGTTGTTTCAAACGGAGTATTTTGGATAATGTCTCAATTTGATTGAGATTTTGGGATATGTCTAGATTTGATTGTGGTGCTCGTAAGTTTGCAGTTCGAAATCGTAACTGCCTTTGCATATTCTGCCAACATCACATCAGTTGGTACCAAAAGAGTGGGTGGTCCAGTCTCTTTATTCTCCTATCTTGAAGGCTCCAAATTTGTCTATAGTGAATCTCTATACATTTTTTTGACGAGGGTGAATCTCCATAACTTTTAAATCGTAACTGTTGACATATTTTGTCATATCTGTCACACACACACACACAAAAGGTTATAGCCGGCACCGTGACGGCCACTTTTCTTTGCCGGGTGCCGATATTGCTCCTGACAAAGCCTTTGCCAGGTGTCCAATAAAAAGCTCTCGGCAACAATTCTTTGCCGGACGTTTTTTTGCCGGTGGTTCTTTGCCGGGCTGCAACTCCCGGCACTTTTGCCGGGTGTTTTTGCATCTCAGCCAATTACCCGAACTCGTGAGAATTTTACATAGAGATGTTGAGTCTTACTCTTTGGTCAAGTACTTAGTTCTAGGCATCCGGGGTATCTATTATATTAACAAAACAAATACAAGTAGATGTCTTCCGTACCAAAAAGAATGATTAAAAAAATATAAAAATTTCCTTTTCTATTTTTCTTGCTTATAACAAATACAAGAATCAAAAATTTGATTTTTTTTCTTTATATATGGGTCTGAGTCTTTAGGACTAGCAAACATTCGATTGTCGTTTCTTAAGTTCTGCTTAGAGTTTCATAAGTTTCATTGAAAATTGAGCTTTTTGTGTTAATTGAGGAATATATCTATGTTTTATGTGTCTATAGGACCAATAATTTTTGAAATTGCTTCTCTTGCATCTTTTGTACGGAGGGAGTAGTCTTACTTGATAACATCATTTATATGGTGTCACCATCTTGATTCTTGAGTGCCTTTCTCATGCTATTTCTTCCTTTCATGATTCGTATATCCGTTCGGATCTCCTTCGCTAGTGACTCGAGCAAATTAACGGCTATGAAAGAACTAGTACCCAATCCACCATTTCATTAATTAGTATATTTTTATTTCCTAATTGTTGTCCTTATCACTGCTTAACAGTACACCCTTATCACCAATACAAAAAGAAATCAAAAAGCATAAGGAATCTCCACGTACGCAAGCACCCATTAGGTAGAGCAGAGTAGGGCACTAATTTTTCTAGATGCTTCTCTAGATTCCAATGATTAGAGAATATTTTTTTGAATTCTTGTGATTGGAGAATATCAAACCTATACTAACATCAATCGAGTCACAAAACCATTTTATTTCTTCACATTCAGTACTTGTGGCGGCTATAAAGACTGAAAGGTCGCACAGCATATCTGATGATAGCGTCGTGAGACAGAGACAAAGTTGCCATGCATATCACCATGGGAATATGGGGATGATACCACCCACTGCATATCACCGGCCTCAGATCGATCGGCCCATGGCCATGAATGATATGAGAAGCGGCGGCTCACATCGATCCATGCATGAAACTATTACTGCACAAGCTCAATTATATTGCGCGTGTACAACGACACATGTGATGTCTGCAGCCACGTACGTACAGGCCAATCGAATAATTGAGCTTTCGGGAACGGGGAAGGTGCTGTGCCAAAGCATTTTCATTCCCCTGATGATTCGGACCGCTTTTGAGGCGCTATGGAATTCTCCTAGAAGGTTGGTTTGCACTTGAGAGAGATCAGAGAGAGAGAGAGAGAGAGAGAGAGAGAGTAATCCTAGATTGTGATTTCACTAGGACCTGGGAGAGAGAAGAAACGGATTGGATCAGAGATTCTGATTATTGATACAAAATAATTGCAATAACTGTTTGTCTCAAGAAGTGCCATTATTGTGAAAAACTAAAAGAAATGTTATTATCTCCATGACTCAGAAGAAACCGTACATGTTCGCTAACGAGCAAATGTTATCAACGTCCACACGTAGAATTGACTAGGATTTAGCCATTTATTTGGGAATGAAAGAAGGAATTGGAAAATAGCCAAATTAGTAATTACAAACTATATATTGTACCTTGGTTATTAGATCGCTTGTGACGGAACTTGGTGCTCAGTTTCGAGTCTCTAATTAACTTTTAACACCGGGTTAATATTTATCGTTATGTTTTGTTTTTAGTCGTATCAATCATGTTAGGTGACGTGTTCATTAACCACACCGCTTTCCTATAACACTATGATCTCACAACTATAAGAAAAAACTAGACCCGGAGGAAGATAACCCTCGAGTATTGTGCTGCTAGTTAAGACATTCATAAAATTTTAAACTTGTCTCACCAACACTATGGAGCTGGCTCTCGTAGGCCTTCTTTAGGATGCAATCGCCTCTAGAACTAGACATGTTTGGAGAACTCAGATGATTACAAGAAACTGTTGTAACACCCAAAATTTGCTTTCTCAAAATTAGAATTGAAATTGACTTAATTTGCTTAATTGCTTTCAATAATTCATAGGAAAAAATATTAATGATTTATAAAAGATCCTAAAAAGGAATATATACAAGTAAGGTAGAAAACTTGAGAGTTGCATTCATGCTGTGTGTTTTTTTTTTTAAAATAACATTTTGTGAAAACTCTAGATTCAAAATCCTCTTTTGCATAGAGGGAAAACCTTTTATTTTGATTTTTTTGTTTTCGACTTTCGGCCTTCTCAGCCAGCTAGCAGCCCAGGCCGCACGCAGCCGGCCTGCTGGCCCGCTCCAGCTAGCGCGCATGAGGCCCAGATTTAGCGGCGAGCACACAAGAGGCCGAGCGAAAAGCGCTGCGCATGGGCTTCTTCGCTTGCGTTGTTCCTCCAGTCTGGGCACCCACTACAACTACAGCACAGCAGGAGGCTACTTGATCGTGGGCCCGGCCTGGTACTAATCTCCTCCACTACGAGAACCAGGGCCCAGTTCTAGGTAGCTAGCAAATAAAGGCCATGATGATCCAATCCAATCCAAAAAAAAGGTCCAGCACAGGCGCCATGCCATCGCAGTCGGCTTTGCTGGCGCCGACGTCGACGAGTCGGCGTTCCGCACTGTATGTCGTCGTTTTTTGGCTTGCTGTTGACGCTCCGGATATCGGCAAAACAATCACCATCGCCACGTGGCCGGAAAACTGTGTGCCTATCTCGATCGGAGATACGAATAAAGGGTTGGGCTGGTTCAGCGGCCGGCAACGGCCGGTGGAGGTGTCATCTCGTGCGCGTCGTCGCAGTCGGCTGGGCGCTCTTGCCGTAGGTTGTCCACGGGAAGCTCTATCGTCCATCCAGTTAGTCCATTGGCCATTGCGTAGCAGGCAGCACCGGATCCGGCGATTTCCTGAAAGTGACGGAGAGTGACCATGCACGAGCAAACACCTTGGACTTAGATTGGCAAAATGGCGAGGAGGTGAAACAAGATCGGATTCTGATCGTGACCGCCCGCCGGTTTATATAGAGAGACGAAACAGAAACAGCCTATCTATCAATCACGGGCCGCCCGCGGAATTCCACCACCTTTGCATTGCATTATTAGAATGCGGGACCCACCGCCTATGGTCCCACCTGCCAAAGAGTAGTGGGTGCTCTGCTGACCGGTGGAGTGGAGGATATCACTGCCACTGCCAAGTAGACAGGTACTAGTGCTATCTCAACGATTCAGTTGAGTACAAAACCAAACGGGCAAGAGTTAAGGGTCTGTTTGGATATGGATTAGAACTAGTGGTTAGCCAACTAGTAAAATCATTAGTTTTAATAGGTGGATTTTATGAACTAGTGAACTAACTGTTGCAAAATCAATATAAAATTAATTCCTCATCTTGTGATGAATCATAAAGATAACATCTATCACTAGATCTACAAGGGAAATAACAATCACACAATATACAATAGACAATACGTGGAAAACTTTCAAGGTGAGAAGAAAAAAATCACGGGATCAACTAATCCAATCTTAGCCAAACTTCCA